>ARYC01017608.1:0-23017 GCA_000711775.1 Oxytricha trifallax | reverse complement strand
ACTGAATGCACGTTTCAAATATGATCACACTTTTCAACATTTATTAAAAGATGCTACTTATATCAAAAGGAACGCACAAAAGCTGTAATAAGCATTTTCTTTATCCTTTATCTCTCTTTGAAAGAGACTACCTAAATTCATGTGAATAACTTTAAATTTAAACCTTCCTATACTCTCTACAAATAGCAGATGCTTTTAAAGTTGATAATATTTATCTAGAATCTCCATAAGCGATTCTACTTAACCTATTGCATTGATAGATATAAGACTGTCATATCAAATGCTTATTGCCTTAATTTACTTGCTCTAAATTATTATCATGCATAAAACACGATTTCTTTTTCCATCATTCCCTTAAGCAAAGGGATGCATTTCGGTATAGCTATAGTGGAAATAAAAAAACACTTGTGTCTTGATGATTAAGTTTGATTTCCGATTCTATTACCTTTATTTGTAATTAAACTTTTCGTTTAATATTTTTCAAAGATTACTAATAGTTTCGTTTCTTAATATACTTTACAAAGCTTACCAATGTAATAATAAATTATAAAGTTAAGTTGTCCACTCTCTTATATACTTGCTTACCTTTCACTGCTAATCTAAATTAGCAGTGAAAGTATGTACAAATATTTCATGAATTTGTGCATTAAGTTTCACATTCCAATAAATATTTTAAATCCCTATTTTTAGAGAATAGAGGAGCATTTCGTCGGCATTAAAGGAAATGCAAAGAAAAAAGAATATAGAGAATTTAAATATATATAAGATCTAGAAATTCATTTTAGCCGAAACTTTGTCAAAGTCTTTAAATAAACTTTATGTTATAATTATTTCTCTTGCTTATAATTTATCTACCCTGTTCTATTTGAATATCATAAGTTTTTAATTTACAGAAAGTAGCCCAGAGTTGAATTTTAATTTCAACTACTATTAATATTTTGTCTGATATTATGAATCTATTTTTCCATTTTTAAAATTTTATTTATTTTTCTACATGTTATTTATTCATCTTGGATCCTATTATTCTTTTTTATATAGACTTCATCCTTATCAATATTTGTTTATAAATAGAAATTCATGTGTACAATACATTATACTTGTGGACTTAATCATATAATTAATCATATGATTAATTTTCTAATTTCGTTTTAGTAAAATTTCTCAGAGAATACTATTATAGTTTATAGTTATTTAAGATTATATTAAATTTATAAACTTTTCTTAAAAATTTTCACTCCTCGTGCTCTACATTTAAAATTATAAATAAGACTATTCGTTTCTAGATTTATTTTGTTTAATTTATTTTGATTTTTAGTATCTGCTTATTTATAGCTTTATTTACTTATTGACAAAATACGAAATTATTCTAGAGTTTTCGATGCAAAATTTTATATTTTGAAAAATTAAGATTAATTTTTTCATGTATAAAATAAAATTATATATTTTTACTATTAACTTTACATTAAAAAATTAAATTTAAGAAAATAATAAGAATACTATTTAATTCAGTATCTTTTATTAATTAATATTCATTATTCAATCCTATATACTATGCATATTAAACTTTGTATCATTCTTTATTCGAGGTTAGTTTACTTTCCCACAAATTATTAAATTTGTAAAGTCTTAACTAAATTTTTTCTTTTTATTATAAATTAATTCTTTAACAAAATATTAATTTAATTTAATTCAATACTATTTGCAACAGACTCATAATTTGATTTAAATTGCCATGTGAATTTTATTATTGAGTTTTTTATTAAGAAACTCTCCTAGGCTTATAATCACCCCCAACTTATATATAGAATCATTTTTATTACCATAAATTTCTGGAAGTTAGGTTAGGTATCTAATCTACAATTTAGACACTTCTTCTATGAATATTGCTTCTATTGAAATATTTATTTTTTATTTAATTTTAGAGATATAGTATCTGTTATTTCATTTATTTTTAATTAAATTTCAAATGTGAATTGTACAATGTGCTTTTCTCTTGATCTAAATGATTATTTTGTAGCATAGATATGATAATCAATTCTTCTTCAATTAAATCATTTTCACTATGCAATTCCTCTGATAATCTTCTTGATTGAGTATGTGAATTTTAAAGGTTTTAATTGCGGTATTATGATTATTAATTATTTCTGTCTTATGGAGAAATTAAAGCACTATAAACTTTTTGACCTTTAATAAACAAAATATATTTATATGGTATAGAATAGATCAATTATATAAACTTCTTAGCCAGATTAATATAAATAACTGTCTAACTTATTTCCTCTTGGGAGATTGATCAATTTAATTATTAAATTCCTAATTACTATAATGAACTTATTCATCTTAGAAATGTAATAAGCCGTTATGAATTACATTCCTTAAAAAGTCTTTTATATCATTTGATTTATTATGCATTAATTTATTACTTCTTTAACTTAATGAATTATGAAAAATAAGTGGAAATATTTAATTAAAATGAAAATGCATTAAAATTATAACTATTAGTATAGTCAATTACAGAAATGGAATCCAGAAACAGCTCTTTTTTCTTTCCAGTAACCTTCATGCTTTGCTCCATCTGGCCATACCTTCTTTGTTGTTTCCATCTTATTCCAGTATCTCTAGAGCTCTCAGTCTACGCCATCTTAAGTCTTCATTATATTATAATACATTTTAATTTAAATTAAACATCTCCACTTATTTAATCATAAATGTTTAACACAATTACTCTTCTCTCAAGGTTTTAGAATTTCAGCAAGGTGTTATATGAGAGCAAGATATTTTTATCTACAGAGAAATTCAAGTAGTGATAACGAAAAATTAGTAGAAATTAACCTTTAAATGTATTAATTATTATTATTATTAATATTATTATTATTATTATTATTATTTAATACTGTTTAGGAATTAATACTGTGGCTTATGCCAGCCAGACAGATAGAATAATTAAGTAGTTTCACACTTTTAATTTCGACGCCTCCATCAACATCCCCAATCAAATTGCCCGAATACTGGGAAGACCAGCTTTGGTCTATGTCTCATGTTAACTGCCATAACATGTAATTGCAGAAGAACACAAAAAGTTTATTAAATAAATGTTAAATTGTAGAAATTTACAATTGATTTTAAAGGGTCTTAATACATCAGACTATTATTCTAATAGTTATTATTTTCTGATGAATTATAATTTACTGATTAATTACTTATTCTGTCTCTTCATTTAATTCATGAATTAATTAAATATAATTCAATATATCATATTCTTAAACTTAACTAAATTTTACACTATATTCTAAACATAATTAGACTCAGGATAATTTTCTAAAACATCTATAAGACTCTTATTTGGCTTCACAGTTCTTGATTATTATTAAGGAAATTAATTATTCTTATAGAAATATAGTTTCTATTTCACTCAATAATTCTTGATGAGTCTGGCTTGTTAAATGTGATAATCTCTGCTTTTAATGTGACTTCATATTAATTTAATTATATAAAATTTATCATTAACTAGATTTATGACTGTGATAAGAGCATATTTTAATTATAAACATATTTATTAGGAATTAATTTTATAAAATCCTTCTTATTAAAAGAGACGGAATAATTATAGAATTTAAAAAGAGCTAAGAATTTAAATTTTCTTAGAGTTGATACTGAAATCCTTAAAATAATATCTACATATTACAGCAATTTTAGTT
This sequence comes from Oxytricha trifallax, assembly GCA_000711775.1. Classification (NCBI taxonomy): domain Eukaryota; phylum Ciliophora; class Spirotrichea; order Sporadotrichida; family Oxytrichidae; genus Oxytricha; species Oxytricha trifallax. The sequence continues at coordinate 19,319 of ARYC01017608.1, read as the reverse complement.
ATTGATATGCGTTCATAAACAATGTTGAATTATCAAACGCTTTAGTTGAATTCACAATATTGAAATCTAAAAATCGAGAGATTTCCTATATTTTATCCATCTTATTTTAAAATCTTTGTTCTCACATCACTCATTCTAGGCTTATTATTGAAAGATTTTATGAAAAATAAGTTACAATTAATCATAATCTTTTTGAATTATATCCTTCAATATTCTATCTTACCAATATAAATGCTAAATAGGCTACTGATCCTATTTTCTTATGATCAAGCAGGTTGAGTGGTTATAATGGCTTCTTTTTTCAAAAATATAATTTATGTTAAATCTTAATAGCTAAATCAGATAATTTTAGTCTATTAATAGAGAAATGTTGTTTAACTCTTAATTCTAGATATTATTAGCTCTCTCCTAATTGTTTTAGTAATTGAAATTAGTTTAACTAATTCCAGTTTATTTATATTTAGATATGGAATTAACATCTCGTTAAGCGTAATGAGAGTGCATTATTTCTATAATATCTTTGTTTAAATTTTAATTAAATATTACCTTTTTAGATTGAATTCTATATTGAAAATCCTATTCTGACAATTTATGTTAACCTATGTATAATTATCCAGAATCTGAATTTATAGTTCTACTAGTTAATTGAAAATTTAGAGGGCAATAAATTTACAATTTATTACTAAAGACTATAAACTAGTCCAACTTAACAATTAAACTATGTGAAGTGAGATCTTTTTTTTTCCAGAAATTAACAATAACCTGTTTTAATCCTTAATTTTGTGAATTACATTCATCAAGTTTAAAATCTTCAAAAATTATTTGAACTGTTCAAACTTCAAACATCAATTAATGAATAAATATAAATTTAGAAAAAAAATTGTTTGATACCCATTCGTGGCATATGTTAAAATCTCTGCCCTGTTTTTATTATATTAACTTTGTTAATTCATTATTTTTTAATCAAACTCTCTTCATCTTTACTTAAATTGATGAATCTCAAAAATCTATTTTCTATATTATAGTCCCATATGGATTTATCACTAATCTTTTTTTCTTTTTTGGGTTCCTATATTAAAATCCTAAGTTGATATTTTTCAGGGAAAAATATTTTTTTTAGAAAAAAAAAAAAAACATTGTTCTGATTTCTCCTTGAATATACCTAAATCTATCAAGATTTTTGGTATATAAGATGAATTTAAATCAAAGTATGTTTTTTTTTTTAAAAAAAAAAATCTAGATATTTATCAAATTTTAATTGCGACGGACAGTTATTTAAATGATTGAATGTCAAGATTTTCATCAAAATGTTTGTCATACAAAGAAAAAAAATAAGAAATTAAATTTGAATTTTAAATTAAATAAAATGGAAGATAAAAATGACTAACCTTCAATCAAAACCCCAAAACTCCTTAATGAGGTTTATAAGTGCATTAATTTGTTAAGGTATAGTTGGGTCTTATTTGGGTTAGGTTAGTATAGAAATTAGCCTAATTTGCAAAATGAGAAATAGAAATTTGCAATTTGAGGATTTATAATGATGAGAAATATTTAGATTTATTGCTTAAGCTTAGATATAGAACGAGTATTAATATATACTAAGTCAAACCAAAGCTTAATTATTCAGCGATATCAAGGCTCTTATAAAAGAGTCCCACAAACGTTAGATATCATTGCTTGCTAGCTGTTTAGCATTATAACTCAGGTGCTTAAAATTTTCCTGAAAGAAAATAAAAGTTCTCTTAGTAACATATTGACTATCTCAGTGATTCTAAGACTCTTAAGTACTGGGCACAACTTGACTAACGAGCTGTGATGTTTCATCGCAAGTTTCCAGACATGCGAATCTCACCATAGACTCTAATATTATAGTAATACATTATAATTTGGGAAATTAATTAAATTACAAATAAATCAAAATCGTAGCAGTTAAAGTTTGCCAATTTGAACGGTCTTGAGCTCATTCGATAGAAAATTTAAAATTAGCTGGACATTATTATTGGCGATTCTAATTTATCGCATCTTGGAGCAAGATATTTCTACTTTAATTAAACCCATAAAAATTCATTAAATTTTACACTCACATTAAAGTCGAGTTTTCTCGCTCCAGAGATGCGATAAAATAGTACCGCAATTAATAAAGCCCAGCGAACTTTAAAATTCTTTATCGAATGAGTTCAAGATCGTTTAAATTGGCCAACTTTAACTGCCACGATTTTGATTTATATTTAATTTAATTATAATTAATTTTCCAAATTCAAAGATATTTTTACAATATTTATAGAAGAAATGGTATTACTTTCAAGACTGTCAACAGAGTGAAGAGAGTGGTTGAATTTAAAGTACCATTTTATTGTAATAATTTAAACTTTATATATGATTAAATGCATTGAGCTTTTTCTAATAACATCAAGTTCATTCAAGCCGATGAAGCTGTATTCACCTTCAACAGATTTATTAATAAGTTTTGGTACAAGAAATAAGATAATACAGAAGTATATGACTAAAAAGTAATGAATGCCACTCAATCAATTTTAGCTGGTATTAGTGAAGATTCAGGTCTAGAAACGTATGTCATTCATCATCGCTCTATTAAGCGAGAGCAGTTTATTTAGTTCTTAAATAAGCTCAGAGTTAAATACAATGAGCAAGAGATCATCTTGTTTCCTTATTGTCCATAATTTGATGTAATTGAATTTTACTGGAGTTATATAAAGACTTACTACGAGAAGCTACTGTTGTATCATCTAATGCATGATTTACTACTCGATATAGTAGACTTAATACAAATATTTGTAATAGAGTGAATAAGGATAAGACTACGATATGTGCAAGGAAAGGGAGAATGAATGTTTATTAATAAGTTTTAGACTTAAATGAATGAAATAGTTCACATATTAAATTGGCCCATAAAAGGGTTTGGCTTCTCTTTCTTCTCCTCTTCTTACGGCTTGCTTGGGCCCATATTTCTTCTCTTAGTGCCAGCTCCTGCATCTATGTTCATTTCATCTGGTTTTTAGACATCTTTATAAAGTCTCTTGCTCACCTCATAAATTATCTGCGACTTTCTTTCTCTGTGAACCTTTGCATGCTCTTTCATAAGAAATATACCAGTGCCAGATTTTCATACAAAGTTATATGTCAAAGCTTACTTGAAAGATAAGGATGCTTCTTAAGTTCCTCTAGCCAAGCTAAGCTTATTAGAATGCCTTGCTTTTTCTAGTATTCAGGAGAGATGAGCTTCTTCAATTATTTCTCTGAGATATTCCTCTTTTATTGTACAAAGAATACCAAAGAAGAATTTCCTCTCTGGTAGTTTATTAGAGAGTTGTTTCTTGGTAGGAAGTATACAACCACTTCCTCATCTTTCATCGCATCCTCATAAAGATTAGTGACTGAAATCTCAGGGTAGTTGGGAATTTCAATTAGTTTAATCTCTTTATTTTTTTTTAAAAGCTTTCTTCTCCTCACAAAGTATTGCTTTCAAGAATGAAATTTTGGTACCTTCCATCGTTGGAAGGAATAAACCAACTGTATAATATGTTAATAGTCATCAAGTTATCTTACCATGTAAAGTTAGGTATCGATAGAGATCTTCTTTACTTCTTAATCTTGAGATCATTTCTTGAGCCTCAACTCTTTTCATTTGATCATTGAGTGATTCCATCTTTGTTCCTCTTCCTATAAATGAATTTAAAATTATATTATATAGTCTTCTGGATCCTATTATTTAAAAACTTACTATTAAATATAGGCATCTTATAGGAGGTCAACCCTGCAAAGATACGTGGAGAAAGTTTGCAGAAGCTGTAACAAACTGCAGAGATGGAGCTCCATTTTTATCAATTTGGTTTCATTAAATTAGTACTAAATTTGTAAAAATTTATTTAGCACTGGTACTTAATTCGTTTAATTTTAATTGGTATCAATTTAATAGTACCAAAACTTAATTAGTACCTAGTTTTAAACTATTGAGGTTATAATGAAAAGTTCCAAAATTGTTTTAAAACATAATTGGTACTAGTACAAACCTGAATCTTTTCTTAGTTGGATCAAAATTAAAAATATTATTCATAAAATTAGAAAATTTATAGTTAAACTAAGTATAAATACGATATCTAACACCTCAAAATCAATCATTGATGGTGAAGTGCCTTTTACTTTATAGAGTAAATCTCACCAGTAAAGTTATTAGAGCTTAATAATATAAATTTTAATTTGAATTTAAACATGGCGGCTAACAAAAATTAAAAAAGCTGTTTCGCTTGGTAATGACAATCATAGCTAAACTTTGGCTAAACTAAAAGACAAGAGGTTATTTATGCAGAGAGGGAGGTAGAGCTAAGAGCTCTTGAGTTTGAATCTGAGGTATTTGGTCTTGAAATAAAGAGCAAGAAGCAGAGTGCAGAGATGGGAATTCAAACATAGATAAAAAATGTTGAGGAAGAAAAAGAACAGCAACTAATTGAAAAGTTAAAAACATTTTAATGTGAAGATTGCTAAAATTTTTTCTCAACTGAATAGAACTTGAAGAGACACCTTAAAGATGTGCACTCTGGCTAAGGCACATTTCAGGCATGAAAAGTGGATGGAAGGTACTATTGCACAACTTGTATGAAGTCTTATACCCACTCAGCAAAAACTTTTTAAGAAGCGCATGCAAAAGCATCACCTCAGTGAGTTCTTGATTAAAGATGAAGATACTTAAAAACTTGTACCAGCTAAAAGAAAATCAAATACTCTCGAGTAGTTACATGAGAAGCTCAAGAGACAGAAAAGATAAGAATCGATGAACTAACCTGCAGGCAATACTATTTAGCCTGCTTCCAAGCAAAAGCTATGAATATTCCTGTATTGAATGCAATTATTCTAAGTATTTGTATTGAGAATTACTTGCATTTAAGTATGCCTAACAAGACAAAGCTTATAGTGGTTGATGAGTATGCATACAAGGTGTACCCTTCCAGCTATCTCCTTAAGAATGAGCAGTACTTAAATGAGTTTGCCAACGAATATATGATTATTAGAGAGGCATAGAGAAGAGATTGCAAGAACGTGCTTAAGCTAGATGGTGTTATATTAAGCTATGGTTTTATCTCACTGAGACTTAAGAAAAATGAAATGACTCTGAGAGATTATTTATATTATAACAAATACCCACATGATTTGGATGATATACTATAAGATATGTTAAAGGGTGTCAAGGAGTTGAATGAACTTGGATATGTTCATAGAGATTTGAAAACTGAAAATTTAATGCTGAACCTCTGCCCTTTAGAAGTCGTAGTTATCGATTTCAATAGCGCCTTAAGATAAGAGATAGTGAACTTAGCAAAAGTTCTTGGCACTACTGGATACTTCCCAATTAGAGAGAAGTGGACGAATGAATCAGTTTAGTGGGATATATGGGCAGTAGCTACTATAATATTAGAGATTGATATGGAATGCATGTCTTACTATGGTACCAAACAAGAGAAATAATCAATAAATTTAGCCACTAAGCACATAAAGCAGGACGATGTATTATAATAAATAAAATAGATTGTAGACATGATAACTGTAAGAGCACAATCCTATCCAAGATAATCTTTAGAAGAATTACTTGAACCACTACAGAGAGCCAAGAGATATAATAAAGATAAGCAGATAAAATATGCTTGAATAAAGTAAACTAATATTCGTTAAAGACACATTAAATTAACATTAAACATGCGTATTCTCTACTAACCCTAATAAGACCTCAATTATACCCTACAAATCAAAGGACTTATAAACCTCATCAAGGGGTTTTAGGTTTTTGAATGCACAAGATGAGGCTTTCAGAATGCAAAATTTTTTAAAGTTTTTAAACTTGATGATTATCCTAATTATTTCTTACAAAATAAAAATTTCTTTGATCATTTAAGGGCTTTTATTTGTATCAGTGATATATTCCTCTATTTTTATTTAATTCCTTATCAAATTATTTTTATTTAACTCCAGCTTAATTTTTCAATTTTTACCTACCTATTTTAACTATGATTGATATCTTTTGGATATACATTTATACTAAGTGAATGAGTTGTTAATATTTTCAGTCTTGCATTCCATCATTTATTGTTTTTTATTTGAAGAATTTATTTTCTGGTTTTGGAATGTCTCCACTATTTATTGATTGATTAGTGAATGACTTTATTACATAATTAAACAATTATATAAGATTATTTACTGTTGATTAATTGATGTTTTAGCATTTTACTTGGCAATTGTATTTAAAGCAGTCATACCTTTTGCTTGTTAATTGACTCCTATTATCATATTACTTTTACTTTATCTAAAATGTGTTAAACATTATAAATATAGAAAATAGCTTGATGATATTGTATAATTCTTATCATTTGAGAAAAACATTAAGTATATCAACACATGTTAAAAGTTAATAATTGGTTGAAAATTTAGATTTACTTAATATTTTGTATTATAATAATAAAACTACTACTGCTGACCAATAGCATTGTTTCTTGTAAAGCCATTTAACTAAGAATTTGCTATTTGCATTTTAATTATAAAATTAAAGATTTAAATGAATTAGTTTAATTTATTTCTGTAAATCTTTCTAAATGTTTTTTAGTACAGTATAGTTTATTATGTTAAAGTTGCTTATTCCTTATTTTATAATAAAATTAACTTCGTAAATAAAAATATTCGAGTTTTTTATATATTATACAATGCATATTATATAATAATCTTAATTATACTAAGAAAATAAATTAATTTTGAATTAGCTGAGCAGCAGCAGAAACCCTTAATAAGGAAACCAAACTGATAATAAGCAAGCAGCTCATTACAAGGATAAAATAAAAAGAAGTTAAACAAAGTTATAAATAATTATTAAATAATAATGACAAATATATGTAAAGATAAGCAAGGCAATGGCATATAGCTAAGTCCCTCCAAGACTTGGGTACCATTATACTGAAGATTCGGTGATTAAAACTTAGTTAAACTCTTTTTTGAGAAGTCAACCACTACATATAGAATCATAATGGAAAATTATCCCGCAATTTTACTTAATATTTAATTTGCATAAATTTTTGCTTGTTGATATTTAGCTATATATTTGGGTATTTTTTCAATAACGTCGGAGATAAATTAATATCTATAAAATAGTTTAACATGATGGCAGATGGAGACACAACAAATCTAAACTTGAGCAATTTTATGCTAAATACATTATAATTAATAAACTACATGCATACATAATGATGAATGAAGAAATTGTTTAAAAAGAGGCTGCAATAGAAAAGCTAATTTAAATTTCTTACTAAAACTTAAAGGTCAATTCTTCCTAACTATTACATATATATATTAATATAAAAAAAAAATCTGTAATTACACAATCTTAACAGCAGGGTACATCAGGTAGTTAAATTATTCTAATTTTTTGCATTAAGTGGCTATGATTCCTGTTCTCTTTAAATGAATTATGGGGCGATTAAAAAAGATAAAATTCATTACACTGGCTTTGCCTGGAAAGCTCTAAATTGGTTTTGGAAAACTTGACTTCAAAGGATCCTAAAAAGATTGAAAATTACATTTAAAGAATGAAATTTAATTTGCATGCTATATTTCTTTAGGAAGTATTATTTAAATATCATTTAAGATGTGGACTTCATGTTAAAGGATGACAAAAAAGGGAAAGCTCTGATGTCTCAGCAACAACAGACAAATTCGCTATAGAAAATTCTCAAACCCCTAATCAATCTCAGTTTTACTATTATAAATGGCTTTCATCAGCAGTGAACTCAGATATAACCCTAGATATTGCTAGATTACCTCAAAATAATTAGGAGCTTGAAAGAAGCAGTGATGAAAGCCATTTATAATAGTAAAACTGAGATTGATTAGGGGTTTGAGAATTTTCTATAGCGAATTTGTCTGTTGTTGCTGAGACATCAGAGCTTTCCCTTTTTTGTCATCCTTTAACATGAAGTCCACATCTTAAATGATATTTAAATAATACTTCCTAAAGAAATATAGCATGCAAATTAAATTTCATTCTTTAAATGTAATTTTCAATCTTTTTAGGATCCTTTGAAGTCAAGTTTTCCAAAACCAATTTAGAGCTTTCCAGGCAAAGCCAGTGTAATGAATTTTATCTTTTTTAATCGCCCCATAATTCATTTAAAGAGAACAGGAATCATAGCCACTTAATGCAAAAAATTAGAATAATTTAACTACCTGATGTACCCTGCTGTTAAGATTGTGTAATTACAGATTTTTTTTTTATATTAATATATATATGTAATAGTTAGGAAGAATTGACCTTTAAGTTTTAGTAAGAAATTTAAATTAGCTTTTCTATTGCAGCCTCTTTTTAAACAATTTCTTCATTCATCATTATGTATGCATGTAGTTTATTAATTATAATGTATTTAGCATAAAATTGCTCAAGTTTAGATTTGTTGTGTCTCCATCTGCCATCATGTTAAACTATTTTATAGATATTAATTTATCTCCGACGTTATTGAAAAAATACCCAAATATATAGCTAAATATCAACAAGCAAAAATTTATGCAAATTAAATATTAAGTAAAATTGCGGGATAATTTTCCATTATGATTCTATATGTAGTGGTTGACTTCTCAAAAAAGAGTTTAACTAAGTTTTAATCACCGAATCTTCAGTATAATGGTACCCAAGTCTTGGAGGGACTTAGCTATATGCCATTGCCTTGCTTATCTTTACATATATTTGTCATTATTATTTAATAATTATTTATAACTTTGTTTAACTTCTTTTTATTTTATCCTTGTAATGAGCTGCTTGCTTATTATCAGTTTGGTTTCCTTATTAAGGGTTTCTGCTGCTGCTCAGCTAATTCAAAATTAATTTATTTTCTTAGTATAATTAAGATTATTATATAATATGCATTGTATAATATATAAAAAACTCGAATATTTTTATTTACGAAGTTAATTTTATTATAAAATAAGGAATAAGCAACTTTAACATAATAAACTATACTGTACTAAAAAACATTTAGAAAGATTTACAGAAATAAATTAAACTAATTCATTTAAATCTTTAATTTTATAATTAAAATGCAAATAGCAAATTCTTAGTTAAATGGCTTTACAAGAAACAATGCTATTGGTCAGCAGTAGTAGTTTTATTATTATAATACAAAATATTAAGTAAATCTAAATTTTCAACCAATTATTAACTTTTAACATGTGTTGATATACTTAATGTTTTTCTCAAATGATAAGAATTATACAATATCATCAAGCTATTTTCTATATTTATAATGTTTAACACATTTTAGATAAAGTAAAAGTAATATGATAATAGGAGTCAATTAACAAGCAAAAGGTATGACTGCTTTAAATACAATTGCCAAGTAAAATGCTAAAACATCAATTAATCAACAGTAAATAATAATCTTATATAATTGTTTAATTATGTAATAAAGTCATTCACTAATCAATCAATAAATAGTGGAGACATTCCAAAACCAGAAAATAAATTCTTCAAATAAAAAACAATAAATGATGGAATGCAAGACTGAAAATATTAACAACTCATTCACTTAGTATAAATGTATATCCAAAAGATATCAATCATAGTTAAAATAGGTAGGTAAAAATTGAAAAATTAAGCTGGAGTTAAATAAAAATAATTTGATAAGGAATTAAATAAAAATAGAGGAATATATCACTGATACAAATAAAAGCCCTTAAATGATCAAAGAAATTTTTATTTTGTAAGAAATAATTAGGATAATCATCAAGTTTAAAAACTTTAAAAAATTTTGCATTCTGAAAGCCTCATCTTGTGCATTCAAAAACCTAAAACCCCTTGATGAGGTTTATAAGTCCTTTGATTTGTAGGGTATAATTGAGGTCTTATTAGGGTTAGTAGAGAATACGCATGTTTAATGTTAATTTAATGTGTCTTTAACGAATATTAGTTTACTTTATTCAAGCATATTTTATCTGCTTATCTTTATTATATCTCTTGGCTCTCTGTAGTGGTTCAAGTAATTCTTCTAAAGATTATCTTGGATAGGATTGTGCTCTTACAGTTATCATGTCTACAATCTATTTTATTTATTATAATACATCGTCCTGCTTTATGTGCTTAGTGGCTAAATTTATTGATTATTTCTCTTGTTTGGTACCATAGTAAGACATGCATTCCATATCAATCTCTAATATTATAGTAGCTACTGCCCATATATCCCACTAAACTGATTCATTCGTCCACTTCTCTCTAATTGGGAAGTATCCAGTAGTGCCAAGAACTTTTGCTAAGTTCACTATCTCTTATCTTAAGGCGCTATTGAAATCGATAACTACGACTTCTAAAGGGCAGAGGTTCAGCATTAAATTTTCAGTTTTCAAATCTCTATGAACATATCCAAGTTCATTCAACTCCTTGACACCCTTTAACATATCTTATAGTATATCATCCAAATCATGTGGGTATTTGTTATAATATAAATAATCTCTCAGAGTCATTTCATTTTTCTTAAGTCTCAGTGAGATAAAACCATAGCTTAATATAACACCATCTAGCTTAAGCACGTTCTTGCAATCTCTTCTCTATGCCTCTCTAATAATCATATATTCGTTGGCAAACTCATTTAAGTACTGCTCATTCTTAAGGAGATAGCTGGAAGGGTACACCTTGTATGCATACTCATCAACCACTATAAGCTTTGTCTTGTTAGGCATACTTAAATGCAAGTAATTCTCAATACAAATACTTAGAATAATTGCATTCAATACAGGAATATTCATAGCTTTTGCTTGGAAGCAGGCTAAATAGTATTGCCTGCAGGTTAGTTCATCGATTCTTATCTTTTCTGTCTCTTGAGCTTCTCATGTAACTACTCGAGAGTATTTGATTTTCTTTTAGCTGGTACAAGTTTTTAAGTATCTTCATCTTTAATCAAGAACTCACTGAGGTGATGCTTTTGCATGCGCTTCTTAAAAAGTTTTTGCTGAGTGGGTATAAGACTTCATACAAGTTGTGCAATAGTACCTTCCATCCACTTTTCATGCCTGAAATGTGCCTTAGCCAGAGTGCACATCTTTAAGGTGTCTCTTCAAGTTCTATTCAGTTGAGAAAAAATTTTAGCAATCTTCACATTAAAATGTTTTTAACTTTTCAATTAGTTGCTGTTCTTTTTCTTCCTCAACATTTTTTATCTATGTTTGAATTCCCATCTCTGCACTCTGCTTCTTGCTCTTTATTTCAAGACCAAATACCTCAGATTCAAACTCAAGAGCTCTTAGCTCTACCTCCCTCTCTGCATAAATAACCTCTTGTCTTTTAGTTTAGCCAAAGTTTAGCTATGATTGTCATTACCAAGCGAAACAGCTTTTTTAATTTTTGTTAGCCGCCATGTTTAAATTCAAATTAAAATTTATATTATTAAGCTCTAATAACTTTACTGGTGAGATTTACTCTATAAAGTAAAAGGCACTTCACCATCAATGATTGATTTTGAGGTGTTAGATATCGTATTTATACTTAGTTTAACTATAAATTTTCTAATTTTATGAATAATATTTTTAATTTTGATCCAACTAAGAAAAGATTCAGGTTTGTACTAGTACCAATTATGTTTTAAAACAATTTTGGAACTTTTCATTATAACCTCAATAGTTTAAAACTAGGTACTAATTAAGTTTTGGTACTATTAAATTGATACCAATTAAAATTAAACGAATTAAGTACCAGTGCTAAATAAATTTTTACAAATTTAGTACTAATTTAATGAAACCAAATTGATAAAAATGGAGCTCCATCTCTGCAGTTTGTTACAGCTTCTGCAAACTTTCTCCACGTATCTTTGCAGGGTTGACCTCCTATAAGATGCCTATATTTAATAGTAAGTTTTTAAATAATAGGATCCAGAAGACTATATAATATAATTTTAAATTCATTTATAGGAAGAGGAACAAAGATGGAATCACTCAATGATCAAATGAAAAGAGTTGAGGCTCAAGAAATGATCTCAAGATTAAGAAGTAAAGAAGATCTCTATCGATACCTAACTTTACATGGTAAGATAACTTGATGACTATTAACATATTATACAGTTGGTTTATTCCTTCCAACGATGGAAGGTACCAAAATTTCATTCTTGAGAGCAATACTTTGTGAGGAGAAGAAAGCTTTTAAAAATAAAGAGATTAAACTAATTGAAATTCCCAACTACCCTGAGATTTCAGTCACTAATCTTTATGAGGATGCGATGAAAGATGAGGAAGTGGTTGTATACTTCCTACCAAGAAACAACTCTCTAATAAACTACCAGAGAGGAAATTCTTCTTTGGTATTCTTTGTACAATAAAAGAGGAATATCTCAGAGAAATAATTGAAGAAGCTCATCTCTCCTGAATACTAGAAAAAGCAAGGCATTCTAATAAGCTTAGCTTGGCTAGAGGAACTTAAGAAGCATCCTTATCTTTCAAGTAAGCTTTGACATATAACTTTGTATGAAAATCTGGCACTGGTATATTTCTTATGAAAGAGCATGCAAAGGTTCACAGAGAAAGAAAGTCGCAGATAATTTATGAGGTGAGCAAGAGACTTTATAAAGATGTCTAAAAACCAGATGAAATGAACATAGATGCAGGAGCTGGCACTAAGAGAAGAAATATGGGCCCAAGCAAGCCATAATAAGAGGAAAAGAAAGAGAAGCCAAACCCCTTTATGGGTTAATTTAATATGTGAACTATTTCATTCATTTAAGTCTAAAACTTATTAATAAACATTCATTCTCCCTTTCCTTGCACATATCGTAGTCTTATCCTTATTCACTCTATTACAAATATTTGTATTAAGTCTACTATATCGAGTAGTAAATCATGCATTAGATGATACAACAGTAGCTTCTCGTAGTAAGTCTTTATATAACTCCAGTAAAATTCAATTACATCAAATTATGGACAATAAGGAAACAAGATGATCTCTTGCTCATTGTATTTAACTCTGAGCTTATTTAAGAACTAAATAAACTGCTCTCGCTTAATAGAGCGATGATGAATGACATACGTTTCTAGACCTGAATCTTCACTAATACCAGCTAAAATTGATTGAGTGGCATTCATTACTTTTTAGTCATATACTTCTGTATTATCTTATTTCTTGTACCAAAACTTATTAATAAATCTGTTGAAGGTGAATACAGCTTCATCGGCTTGAATGAACTTGATGTTATTAGAAAAAGCTCAATGCATTTAATCATATATAAAGTTTAAATTATTACAATAAAATGGTACTTTAAATTCAACCACTCTCTTCACTCTGTTGACAGTCTTGAAAGTAATACCATTTCTTCTATAAATATTGTAAAAATATCTTTGAATTTGGAAAATTAATTATAATTAAATTAAATATAAATCAAAATCGTGGCAGTTAAAGTTGGCCAATTTAAACGATCTTGAACTCATTCGATAAAGAATTTTAAAGTTCGCTGGGCTTTATTAATTGCGGTACTATTTTATCGCATCTCTGGAGCGAGAAAACTCGACTTTAATGTGAGTGTAAAATTTAATGAATTTTTATGGGTTTAATTAAAGTAGAAATATCTTGCTCCAAGATGCGATAAATTAGAATCGCCAATAATAATGTCCAGCTAATTTTAAATTTTCTATCGAATGAGCTCAAGACCGTTCAAATTGGCAAACTTTAACTGCTACGATTTTGATTTATTTGTAATTTAATTAATTTCCCAAATTATAATGTATTACTATAATATTAGAGTCTATGGTGAGATTCGCATGTCTGGAAACTTGCGATGAAACATCACAGCTCGTTAGTCAAGTTGTGCCCATACTTAAGAGTCTTAGAATCACTGAGATAGTCAATATGTTACTAAGAGAACTTTTATTTTCTTTCAGGAAAATTTTAAGCACCTGAGTTATAATGCTAAACAGCTAGCAAGCAATGATATCTAACGTTTGTGGGACTCTTTTATAAGAGCCTTGATATCGCTGAATAATTAAGCTTTGGTTTGACTTAGTATATATTAATACTCGTTCTATATCTAAGCTTAAGCAATAAATCTAAATATTTCTCATCATTATAAATCCTCAAATTGCAAATTTCTATTTCTCATTTTGCAAATTAGGCTAATTTCTATACTAACCTAACCCAAATAAGACCCAACTATACCTTAACAAATTAATGCACTTATAAACCTCATTAAGGAGTTTTGGGGTTTTGATTGAAGGTTAGTCATTTTTATCTTCCATTTTATTTAATTTAAAATTCAAATTTAATTTCTTATTTTTTTTCTTTGTATGACAAACATTTTGATGAAAATCTTGACATTCAATCATTTAAATAACTGTCCGTCGCAATTAAAATTTGATAAATATCTAGATTTTTTTTTTTAAAAAAAAAAACATACTTTGATTTAAATTCATCTTATATACCAAAAATCTTGATAGATTTAGGTATATTCAAGGAGAAATCAGAACAATGTTTTTTTTTTTTTTCTAAAAAAAATATTTTTCCCTGAAAAATATCAACTTAGGATTTTAATATAGGAACCCAAAAAAGAAAAAAAGATTAGTGATAAATCCATATGGGACTATAATATAGAAAATAGATTTTTGAGATTCATCAATTTAAGTAAAGATGAAGAGAGTTTGATTAAAAAATAATGAATTAACAAAGTTAATATAATAAAAACAGGGCAGAGATTTTAACATATGCCACGAATGGGTATCAAACAATTTTTTTTCTAAATTTATATTTATTCATTAATTGATGTTTGAAGTTTGAACAGTTCAAATAATTTTTGAAGATTTTAAACTTGATGAATGTAATTCACAAAATTAAGGATTAAAACAGGTTATTGTTAATTTCTGGAAAAAAAAAGATCTCACTTCACATAGTTTAATTGTTAAGTTGGACTAGTTTATAGTCTTTAGTAATAAATTGTAAATTTATTGCCCTCTAAATTTTCAATTAACTAGTAGAACTATAAATTCAGATTCTGGATAATTATACATAGGTTAACATAAATTGTCAGAATAGGATTTTCAATATAGAATTCAATCTAAAAAGGTAATATTTAATTAAAATTTAAACAAAGATATTATAGAAATAATGCACTCTCATTACGCTTAACGAGATGTTAATTCCATATCTAAATATAAATAAACTGGAATTAGTTAAACTAATTTCAATTACTAAAACAATTAGGAGAGAGCTAATAATATCTAGAATTAAGAGTTAAACAACATTTCTCTATTAATAGACTAAAATTATCTGATTTAGCTATTAAGATTTAACATAAATTATATTTTTGAAAAAAGAAGCCATTATAACCACTCAACCTGCTTGATCATAAGAAAATAGGATCAGTAGCCTATTTAGCATTTATATTGGTAAGATAGAATATTGAAGGATATAATTCAAAAAGATTATGATTAATTGTAACTTATTTTTCATAAAATCTTTCAATAATAAGCCTAGAATGAGTGATGTGAGATACAAAGATTTTAAAATAAGATGGATAAAATATAGGAAATCTCTCGATTTTTAGATTTCAATATTGTGAATTCAACTAAAGCGTTTGATAATTCAACATTGTTTATGAACGCATATCAATAACTAAAATTGCTGTAATATGTAGATATTATTTTAAGGATTTCAGTATCAACTCTAAGAAAATTTAAATTCTTAGCTCTTTTTAAATTCTATAATTATTCCGTCTCTTTTAATAAGAAGGATTTTATAAAATTAATTCCTAATAAATATGTTTATAATTAAAATATGCTCTTATCACAGTCATAAATCTAGTTAATGATAAATTTTATATAATTAAATTAATATGAAGTCACATTAAAAGCAGAGATTATCACATTTAACAAGCCAGACTCATCAAGAATTATTGAGTGAAATAGAAACTATATTTCTATAAGAATAATTAATTTCCTTAATAATAATCAAGAACTGTGAAGCCAAATAAGAGTCTTATAGATGTTTTAGAAAATTATCCTGAGTCTAATTATGTTTAGAATATAGTGTAAAATTTAGTTAAGTTTAAGAATATGATATATTGAATTATATTTAATTAATTCATGAATTAAATGAAGAGACAGAATAAGTAATTAATCAGTAAATTATAATTCATCAGAAAATAATAACTATTAGAATAATAGTCTGATGTATTAAGACCCTTTAAAATCAATTGTAAATTTCTACAATTTAACATTTATTTAATAAACTTTTTGTGTTCTTCTGCAATTACATGTTATGGCAGTTAACATGAGACATAGACCAAAGCTGGTCTTCCCAGTATTCGGGCAATTTGATTGGGGATGTTGATGGAGGCGTCGAAATTAAAAGTGTGAAACTACTTAATTATTCTATCTGTCTGGCTGGCATAAGCCACAGTATTAATTCCTAAACAGTATTAAATAATAATAATAATAATAATAATATTAATAATAATAATAATTAATACATTTAAAGGTTAATTTCTACTAATTTTTCGTTATCACTACTTGAATTTCTCTGTAGATAAAAATATCTTGCTCTCATATAACACCTTGCTGAAATTCTAAAACCTTGAGAGAAGAGTAATTGTGTTAAACATTTATGATTAAATAAGTGGAGATGTTTAATTTAAATTAAAATGTATTATAATATAATGAAGACTTAAGATGGCGTAGACTGAGAGCTCTAGAGATACTGGAATAAGATGGAAACAACAAAGAAGGTATGGCCAGATGGAGCAAAGCATGAAGGTTACTGGAAAGAAAAAAGAGCTGTTTCTGGATTCCATTTCTGTAATTGACTATACTAATAGTTATAATTTTAATGCATTTTCATTTTAATTAAATATTTCCACTTATTTTTCATAATTCATTAAGTTAAAGAAGTAATAAATTAATGCATAATAAATCAAATGATATAAAAGACTTTTTAAGGAATGTAATTCATAACGGCTTATTACATTTCTAAGATGAATAAGTTCATTATAGTAATTAGGAATTTAATAATTAAATTGATCAATCTCCCAAGAGGAAATAAGTTAGACAGTTATTTATATTAATCTGGCTAAGAAGTTTATATAATTGATCTATTCTATACCATATAAATATATTTTGTTTATTAAAGGTCAAAAAGTTTATAGTGCTTTAATTTCTCCATAAGACAGAAATAATTAATAATCATAATACCGCAATTAAAACCTTTAAAATTCACATACTCAATCAAGAAGATTATCAGAGGAATTGCATAGTGAAAATGATTTAATTGAAGAAGAATTGATTATCATATCTATGCTACAAAATAATCATTTAGATCAAGAGAAAAGCACATTGTACAATTCACATTTGAAATTTAATTAAAAATAAATGAAATAACAGATACTATATCTCTAAAATTAAATAAAAAATAAATATTTCAATAGAAGCAATATTCATAGAAGAAGTGTCTAAATTGTAGATTAGATACCTAACCTAACTTCCAGAAATTTATGGTAATAAAAATGATTCTATATATAAGTTGGGGGTGATTATAAGCCTAGGAGAGTTTCTTAATAAAAAACTCAATAATAAAATTCACATGGCAATTTAAATCAAATTATGAGTCTGTTGCAAATAGTATTGAATTAAATTAAATTAATATTTTGTTAAAGAATTAATTTATAATAAAAAGAAAAAATTTAGTTAAGACTTTACAAATTTAATAATTTGTGGGAAAGTAAACTAACCTCGAATAAAGAATGATACAAAGTTTAATATGCATAGTATATAGGATTGAATAATGAATATTAATTAATAAAAGATACTGAATTAAATAGTATTCTTATTATTTTCTTAAATTTAATTTTTTAATGTAAAGTTAATAGTAAAAATATATAATTTTATTTTATACATGAAAAAATTAATCTTAATTTTTCAAAATATAAAATTTTGCATCGAAAACTCTAGAATAATTTCGTATTTTGTCAATAAGTAAATAAAGCTATAAATAAGCAGATACTAAAAATCAAAATAAATTAAACAAAATAAATCTAGAAACGAATAGTCTTATTTATAATTTTAAATGTAGAGCACGAGGAGTGAAAATTTTTAAGAAAAGTTTATAAATTTAATATAATCTTAAATAACTATAAACTATAATAGTATTCTCTGAGAAATTTTACTAAAACGAAATTAGAAAATTAATCATATGATTAATTATATGATTAAGTCCACAAGTATAATGTATTGTACACATGAATTTCTATTTATAAACAAATATTGATAAGGATGAAGTCTATATAAAAAAGAATAATAGGATCCAAGATGAATAAATAACATGTAGAAAAATAAATAAAATTTTAAAAATGGAAAAATAGATTCATAATATCAGACAAAATATTAATAGTAGTTGAAATTAAAATTCAACTCTGGGCTACTTTCTGTAAATTAAAAACTTATGATATTCAAATAGAACAGGGTAGATAAATTATAAGCAAGAGAAATAATTATAACATAAAGTTTATTTAAAGACTTTGACAAAGTTTCGGCTAAAATGAATTTCTAGATCTTATATATATTTAAATTCTCTATATTCTTTTTTCTTTGCATTTCCTTTAATGCCGACGAAATGCTCCTCTATTCTCTAAAAATAGGGATTTAAAATATTTATTGGAATGTGAAACTTAATGCACAAATTCATGAAATATTTGTACATACTTTCACTGCTAATTTAGATTAGCAGTGAAAGGTAAGCAAGTATATAAGAGAGTGGACAACTTAACTTTATAATTTATTATATACATTTGGTAAGCTTTGTAAAGTATATTAAGAAACGAAACTATTAGTAATCTTTGAAAAATATTAAACGAAAAGTTTAATTACAAATAAAGGTAATAGAATCGGAAATCAAACTTAATCATCAAGACACAAGTGTTTTTTTATTTCCACTATAGCTATACCGAAATGCATCCCTTTGCTTAAGGGAATGATGGAAAAAGAAATCGTGTTTTATGCATGATAATAATTTAGAGCAAGTAAATTAAGGCAATAAGCATTTGATATGACAGTCTTATATCTATCAATGCAATAGGTTAAGTAGAATCGCTTATGGAGATTCTAGATAAATATTATCAACTTTAAAAGCATCTGCTATTGTAGAGAGTATAGGAAGGTTTAAATTTAAAGTTATTCACATGAATTTAGGTAGTCTCTTTCAAAGAGAGATAAAGGATAAAGAAAATGCTTATTACAGCTTTTGTGCGTTCCTTTTGATATAAGTAGCATCTTTTAATAAATGTTGAAAAGTGTGATCATATTTGAAACGTGCATTCAGT
>ARYC01017607.1:0-90695 GCA_000711775.1 Oxytricha trifallax | reverse complement strand
GAATATTAGTTTACTTTATTCAAGCATATTTTATCTGCTTATCTTTATTATATCTCTTGGCTCTCTGTAGTGGTTCAAGTAATTCTTCTAAAGATTATCTTGGATAGGATTGTGCTCTTACAGTTATCATGTCTACAATCTATTTTATTTATTATAATACATCGTCCTGCTTTATGTGCTTAGTGGCTAAATTTATTGATTATTTCTCTTGTTTGGTACCATAGTAAGACATGCATTCCATATCAATCTCTAATATTATAGTAGCTACTGCCCATATATCCCACTAAACTGATTCATTCGTCCACTTCTCTCTAATTGGGAAGTATCCAGTAGTGCCAAGAACTTTTGCTAAGTTCACTATCTCTTATCTTAAGGCGCTATTGAAATCGATAACTACGACTTCTAAAGGGCAGAGGTTCAGCATTAAATTTTCAGTTTTCAAATCTCTATGAACATATCCAAGTTCATTCAACTCCTTGACACCCTTTAACATATCTTATAGTATATCATCCAAATCATGTGGGTATTTGTTATAATATAAATAATCTCTCAGAGTCATTTCATTTTTCTTAAGTCTCAGTGAGATAAAACCATAGCTTAATATAACACCATCTAGCTTAAGCACGTTCTTGCAATCTCTTCTCTATGCCTCTCTAATAATCATATATTCGTTGGCAAACTCATTTAAGTACTGCTCATTCTTAAGGAGATAGCTGGAAGGGTACACCTTGTATGCATACTCATCAACCACTATAAGCTTTGTCTTGTTAGGCATACTTAAATGCAAGTAATTCTCAATACAAATACTTAGAATAATTGCATTCAATACAGGAATATTCATAGCTTTTGCTTGGAAGCAGGCTAAATAGTATTGCCTGCAGGTTAGTTCATCGATTCTTATCTTTTCTGTCTCTTGAGCTTCTCATGTAACTACTCGAGAGTATTTGATTTTCTTTTAGCTGGTACAAGTTTTTAAGTATCTTCATCTTTAATCAAGAACTCACTGAGGTGATGCTTTTGCATGCGCTTCTTAAAAAGTTTTTGCTGAGTGGGTATAAGACTTCATACAAGTTGTGCAATAGTACCTTCCATCCACTTTTCATGCCTGAAATGTGCCTTAGCCAGAGTGCACATCTTTAAGGTGTCTCTTCAAGTTCTATTCAGTTGAGAAAAAATTTTAGCAATCTTCACATTAAAATGTTTTTAACTTTTCAATTAGTTGCTGTTCTTTTTCTTCCTCAACATTTTTTATCTATGTTTGAATTCCCATCTCTGCACTCTGCTTCTTGCTCTTTATTTCAAGACCAAATACCTCAGATTCAAACTCAAGAGCTCTTAGCTCTACCTCCCTCTCTGCATAAATAACCTCTTGTCTTTTAGTTTAGCCAAAGTTTAGCTATGATTGTCATTACCAAGCGAAACAGCTTTTTTAATTTTTGTTAGCCGCCATGTTTAAATTCAAATTAAAATTTATATTATTAAGCTCTAATAACTTTACTGGTGAGATTTACTCTATAAAGTAAAAGGCACTTCACCATCAATGATTGATTTTGAGGTGTTAGATATCGTATTTATACTTAGTTTAACTATAAATTTTCTAATTTTATGAATAATATTTTTAATTTTGATCCAACTAAGAAAAGATTCAGGTTTGTACTAGTACCAATTATGTTTTAAAACAATTTTGGAACTTTTCATTATAACCTCAATAGTTTAAAACTAGGTACTAATTAAGTTTTGGTACTATTAAATTGATACCAATTAAAATTAAACGAATTAAGTACCAGTGCTAAATAAATTTTTACAAATTTAGTACTAATTTAATGAAACCAAATTGATAAAAATGGAGCTCCATCTCTGCAGTTTGTTACAGCTTCTGCAAACTTTCTCCACGTATCTTTGCAGGGTTGACCTCCTATAAGATGCCTATATTTAATAGTAAGTTTTTAAATAATAGGATCCAGAAGACTATATAATATAATTTTAAATTCATTTATAGGAAGAGGAACAAAGATGGAATCACTCAATGATCAAATGAAAAGAGTTGAGGCTCAAGAAATGATCTCAAGATTAAGAAGTAAAGAAGATCTCTATCGATACCTAACTTTACATGGTAAGATAACTTGATGACTATTAACATATTATACAGTTGGTTTATTCCTTCCAACGATGGAAGGTACCAAAATTTCATTCTTGAAAGCAATACTTTGTGAGGAGAAAGAAAGCTTTTAAATAAAGAGATTAAACTAATTGAAATTCCCAACTACCCTGAGATTTCAGTCACTAATCTTTATGAGGATGCGATGAAAGATGAGGAAGTGGTTGTATACTTCCTACCAAGAAACAACTCTCTAATAAACTACCAGAGAGGAAATTCTTCTTTGGTATTCTTTGTACAATAAAAGAGGAATATCTCAGAGAAATAATTGAAGAAGCTCATCTCTCCTGAATACTAGAAAAAGCAAGGCATTCTAATAAGCTTAGCTTGGCTAGAGGAACTTAAGAAGCATCCTTATCTTTCAAGTAAGCTTTGACATATAACTTTGTATGAAAATCTGGCACTGGTATATTTCTTATGAAAGAGCATGCAAAGGTTCACAGAGAAAGAAAGTCGCAGATAATTTATGAGGTGAGCAAGAGACTTTATAAAGATGTCTAAAAACCAGATGAAATGAACATAGATGCAGGAGCTGGCACTAAGAGAAGAAATATGTTTAAGCAAGCCATAAGAAGAGGAGAAGAAAGAGAAGCCAAATCAATTTCTGGTTTAATTTAATATGTGAACTTTTCATTCATTTAAGTCTAAAACTTATTAATAAACATTCATTCTCCCTTTCCTTGCACATATCGTAGTCTTATCCTTATTCACTCTATTACAAATATTTGTATTAAGTCTACTATATCGAGTAGTAAATCATGCATTAGATGATACAACAGTAGCTTCTCGTAGTAAGTCTTTATATAACTCCAGTAAAATTCAATTACATCAAATTATGGACAATAAGGAAACAAGATGATCTCTTGCTCATTGTATTTAACTCTGAGCTTATTTAAGAACTAAATAAACTGCTCTCGCTTAATAGAGCGATGATGAATGACATACGTTTCTAGACCTGAATCTTCACTAATACCAGCTAAAATTGATTGAGTGGCATTCATTACTTTTTAGTCATATACTTCTGTATTATCTTATTTCTTGTACCAAAACTTATTAATAAATCTGTTGAAGGTGAATACAGCTTCATCGGCTTGAATGAACTTGATGTTATTAGAAAAAGCTCAATGCATTTAATCATATATAAAGTTTAAATTATTACAATAAAATGGTACTTTAAATTCAACCACTCTCTTCACTCTGTTGACAGTCTTGAAAGTAATACCATTTCTTCTATAAATATTGTAAAAATATCTTTGAATTTGGAAAATTAATTATAATTAAATTAAATATAAATCAAAATCGTGGCAGTTAAAGTTGGCCAATTTAAACGATCTTGAACTCATTCGATAAAGAATTTTAAAGTTCGCTGGGCTTTATTAATTGCGGTACTATTTTATCGCATCTCTGGAGCGAGAAAACTCGACTTTAATGTGAGTGTAAAATTTAATGAATTTTTATGGGTTTAATTAAAGTAGAAATATCTTGCTCCAAGATGCGATAAATTAGAATCGCCAATAATAATGTCCAGCTAATTTTAAATTTTCTATCGAATGAGCTCAAGACCGTTCAAATTGGCAAACTTTAACTGCTACGATTTTGATTTATTTGTAATTTAATTAATTTCCCAAATTATAATGTATTACTATAATATTAGAGTCTATGGTGAGATTCGCATGTCTGGAAACTTGCGATGAAACATCACAGCTCGTTAGTCAAGTTGTGCCCAGTACTTAAGAGTCTTAGAATCACTGAGATAGTCAATATGTTACTAAGAGAACTTTTATTTTCTTTCAGGAAAATTTTAAGCACCTGAGTTATAATGCTAAACAGCTAGCAAGCAATGATATCTAACGTTTGTGGGACTCTTTTATAAGAGCCTTGATATCGCTGAATAATTAAGCTTTGGTTTGACTTAGTATATATTAATACTCGTTCTATATCTAAGCTTAAGCAATAAATCTAAATATTTCTCATCATTATAAATCCTCAAATTGCAAATTTCTATTTCTCATTTTGCAAATTAGGCTAATTTCTATACTAACCTAACCCAAATAAGACCCAACTATACCTTAACAAATTAATGCACTTATAAACCTCATTAAGGAGTTTTGGGGTTTTGATTGAAGGTTAGTCATTTTTATCTTCCATTTTATTTAATTTAAAATTCAAATTTAATTTCTTATTTTTTTTCTTTGTATGACAAACATTTTGATGAAAATCTTGACATTCAATCATTTAAATAACTGTCCGTCGCAATTAAAATTTGATAAATATCTAGATTTTTTTTTTTAAAAAAAAAAACATACTTTGATTTAAATTCATCTTATATACCAAAAATCTTGATAGATTTAGGTATATTCAAGGAGAAATCAGAACAATGTTTTTTTTTTTTTTCTAAAAAAAATATTTTTCCCTGAAAAATATCAACTTAGGATTTTAATATAGGAACCCAAAAAAGAAAAAAAGATTAGTGATAAATCCATATGGGACTATAATATAGAAAATAGATTTTTGAGATTCATCAATTTAAGTAAAGATGAAGAGAGTTTGATTAAAAAATAATGAATTAACAAAGTTAATATAATAAAAACAGGGCAGAGATTTTAACATATGCCACGAATGGGTATCAAACAATTTTTTTTCTAAATTTATATTTATTCATTAATTGATGTTTGAAGTTTGAACAGTTCAAATAATTTTTGAAGATTTTAAACTTGATGAATGTAATTCACAAAATTAAGGATTAAAACAGGTTATTGTTAATTTCTGGAAAAAAAAAGATCTCACTTCACATAGTTTAATTGTTAAGTTGGACTAGTTTATAGTCTTTAGTAATAAATTGTAAATTTATTGCCCTCTAAATTTTCAATTAACTAGTAGAACTATAAATTCAGATTCTGGATAATTATACATAGGTTAACATAAATTGTCAGAATAGGATTTTCAATATAGAATTCAATCTAAAAAGGTAATATTTAATTAAAATTTAAACAAAGATATTATAGAAATAATGCACTCTCATTACGCTTAACGAGATGTTAATTCCATATCTAAATATAAATAAACTGGAATTAGTTAAACTAATTTCAATTACTAAAACAATTAGGAGAGAGCTAATAATATCTAGAATTAAGAGTTAAACAACATTTCTCTATTAATAGACTAAAATTATCTGATTTAGCTATTAAGATTTAACATAAATTATATTTTTGAAAAAGAAGCCATTATAACCACTCAACCTGCTTGATCATAAGAAAATAGGATCAGTAGCCTATTTAGCATTTATATTGGTAAGATAGAATATTGAAGGATATAATTCAAAAAGATTATGATTAATTGTAACTTATTTTTCATAAAATCTTTCAATAATAAGCCTAGAATGAGTGATGTGAGATACAAAGATTTTAAAATAAGATGGATAAAATATAGGAAATCTCTCGATTTTTAGATTTCAATATTGTGAATTCAACTAAAGCGTTTGATAATTCAACATTGTTTATGAACGCATATCAATAACTAAAATTGCTGTAATATGTAGATATTATTTTAAGGATTTCAGTATCAACTCTAAGAAAATTTAAATTCTTAGCTCTTTTTAAATTCTATAATTATTCCGTCTCTTTTAATAAGAAGGATTTTATAAAATTAATTCCTAATAAATATGTTTATAATTAAAATATGCTCTTATCACAGTCATAAATCTAGTTAATGATAAATTTTATATAATTAAATTAATATGAAGTCACATTAAAAGCAGAGATTATCACATTTAACAAGCCAGACTCATCAAGAATTATTGAGTGAAATAGAAACTATATTTCTATAAGAATAATTAATTTCCTTAATAATAATCAAGAACTGTGAAGCCAAATAAGAGTCTTATAGATGTTTTAGAAAATTATCCTGAGTCTAATTATGTTTAGAATATAGTGTAAAATTTAGTTAAGTTTAAGAATATGATATATTGAATTATATTTAATTAATTCATGAATTAAATGAAGAGACAGAATAAGTAATTAATCAGTAAATTATAATTCATCAGAAAATAATAACTATTAGAATAATAGTCTGATGTATTAAGACCCTTTAAAATCAATTGTAAATTTCTACAATTTAACATTTATTTAATAAACTTTTTGTGTTCTTCTGCAATTACATGTTATGGCAGTTAACATGAGACATAGACCAAAGCTGGTCTTCCCAGTATTCGGGCAATTTGATTGGGGATGTTGATGGAGGCGTCGAAATTAAAAGTGTGAAACTACTTAATTATTCTATCTGTCTGGCTGGCATAAGCCACAGTATTAATTCCTAAACAGTATTAAATAATAATAATAATAATAATAATATTAATAATAATAATAATTAATACATTTAAAGGTTAATTTCTACTAATTTTTCGTTATCACTACTTGAATTTCTCTGTAGATAAAAATATCTTGCTCTCATATAACACCTTGCTGAAATTCTAAAACCTTGAGAGAAGAGTAATTGTGTTAAACATTTATGATTAAATAAGTGGAGATGTTTAATTTAAATTAAAATGTATTATAATATAATGAAGACTTAAGATGGCGTAGACTGAGAGCTCTAGAGATACTGGAATAAGATGGAAACAACAAAGAAGGTATGGCCAGATGGAGCAAAGCATGAAGGTTACTGGAAAGAAAAAAGAGCTGTTTCTGGATTCCATTTCTGTAATTGACTATACTAATAGTTATAATTTTAATGCATTTTCATTTTAATTAAATATTTCCACTTATTTTTCATAATTCATTAAGTTAAAGAAGTAATAAATTAATGCATAATAAATCAAATGATATAAAAGACTTTTTAAGGAATGTAATTCATAACGGCTTATTACATTTCTAAGATGAATAAGTTCATTATAGTAATTAGGAATTTAATAATTAAATTGATCAATCTCCCAAGAGGAAATAAGTTAGACAGTTATTTATATTAATCTGGCTAAGAAGTTTATATAATTGATCTATTCTATACCATATAAATATATTTTGTTTATTAAAGGTCAAAAAGTTTATAGTGCTTTAATTTCTCCATAAGACAGAAATAATTAATAATCATAATACCGCAA
The DNA here is from genome assembly GCA_000711775.1 of Oxytricha trifallax. Lineage (NCBI taxonomy): Eukaryota > Ciliophora > Spirotrichea > Sporadotrichida > Oxytrichidae > Oxytricha > Oxytricha trifallax. The sequence goes on along the minus strand of ARYC01017607.1, from coordinate 83,442 downwards.
TTAAAACCTTTAAAATTCACATACTCAATCAAGAAGATTATCAGAGGAATTGCATAGTGAAAATGATTTAATTGAAGAAGAATTGATTATCATATCTATGCTACAAAATAATCATTTAGATCAAGAGAAAAGCACATTGTACAATTCACATTTGAAATTTAATTAAAAATAAATGAAATAACAGATACTATATCTCTAAAATTAAATAAAAAATAAATATTTCAATAGAAGCAATATTCATAGAAGAAGTGTCTAAATTGTAGATTAGATACCTAACCTAACTTCCAGAAATTTATGGTAATAAAAATGATTCTATATATAAGTTGGGGGTGATTATAAGCCTAGGAGAGTTTCTTAATAAAAAACTCAATAATAAAATTCACATGGCAATTTAAATCAAATTATGAGTCTGTTGCAAATAGTATTGAATTAAATTAAATTAATATTTTGTTAAAGAATTAATTTATAATAAAAAGAAAAAATTTAGTTAAGACTTTACAAATTTAATAATTTGTGGGAAAGTAAACTAACCTCGAATAAAGAATGATACAAAGTTTAATATGCATAGTATATAGGATTGAATAATGAATATTAATTAATAAAAGATACTGAATTAAATAGTATTCTTATTATTTTCTTAAATTTAATTTTTTAATGTAAAGTTAATAGTAAAAATATATAATTTTATTTTATACATGAAAAAATTAATCTTAATTTTTCAAAATATAAAATTTTGCATCGAAAACTCTAGAATAATTTCGTATTTTGTCAATAAGTAAATAAAGCTATAAATAAGCAGATACTAAAAATCAAAATAAATTAAACAAAATAAATCTAGAAACGAATAGTCTTATTTATAATTTTAAATGTAGAGCACGAGGAGTGAAAATTTTTAAGAAAAGTTTATAAATTTAATATAATCTTAAATAACTATAAACTATAATAGTATTCTCTGAGAAATTTTACTAAAACGAAATTAGAAAATTAATCATATGATTAATTATATGATTAAGTCCACAAGTATAATGTATTGTACACATGAATTTCTATTTATAAACAAATATTGATAAGGATGAAGTCTATATAAAAAAGAATAATAGGATCCAAGATGAATAAATAACATGTAGAAAAATAAATAAAATTTTAAAAATGGAAAAATAGATTCATAATATCAGACAAAATATTAATAGTAGTTGAAATTAAAATTCAACTCTGGGCTACTTTCTGTAAATTAAAAACTTATGATATTCAAATAGAACAGGGTAGATAAATTATAAGCAAGAGAAATAATTATAACATAAAGTTTATTTAAAGACTTTGACAAAGTTTCGGCTAAAATGAATTTCTAGATCTTATATATATTTAAATTCTCTATATTCTTTTTTCTTTGCATTTCCTTTAATGCCGACGAAATGCTCCTCTATTCTCTAAAAATAGGGATTTAAAATATTTATTGGAATGTGAAACTTAATGCACAAATTCATGAAATATTTGTACATACTTTCACTGCTAATTTAGATTAGCAGTGAAAGGTAAGCAAGTATATAAGAGAGTGGACAACTTAACTTTATAATTTATTATATACATTGGTAAGCTTTGTAAAGTATATTAAGAAACGAAACTATTAGTAATCTTTGAAAAATATTAAACGAAAAGTTTAATTACAAATAAAGGTAATAGAATCGGAAATCAAACTTAATCATCAAGACACAAGTGTTTTTTTATTTCCACTATAGCTATACCGAAATGCATCCCTTTGCTTAAGGGAATGATGGAAAAAGAAATCGTGTTTTATGCATGATAATAATTTAGAGCAAGTAAATTAAGGCAATAAGCATTTGATATGACAGTCTTATATCTATCAATGCAATAGGTTAAGTAGAATCGCTTATGGAGATTCTAGATAAATATCATCAACTTTAAAAGCATCTGCTATTGTAGAGAGTATAGGAAGGTTTAAATTTAAAGTTATTCACATGAATTTAGGTAGTCTCTTTCAAAGAGAGATAAAGGATAAAGAAAATGCTTATTACAGCTTTTGTGCGTTCCTTTTGATATAAGTAGCATCTTTTAATAAATGTTGAAAAGTGTGATCATATTTGAAACGTGCATTCAGTCGCATGGCTCGTATAGTGGCTTAAGTGACAACTTGGGACGTAGGCGCCCATCTTGCTTTGAGACGGCCAGTCTCCCACTTGATGAGAAAAACAGGAGTAGGTATTAACTAAGTGGTTGGTAAACTCTATTGATTCACAACGTCAATAGGGTGGATGCCCCTTCTTTTCGCAAGTTTGGAGTATATGGGGAAGGAGGCTGGAGTGGACTAACCATTCACAATTCCAGCGGACGTATAGACTAGTTGTCAGACAGTGTCACTGTGTCGAACGCCTAGAGACTAAGAGAATCAGGATTCAACTAGATAAAATTAGGTTAGGCACTTTCTAGAATGATTTAATGTTGTGATTATCGGCCATAATATAAGGTCTTAACTAATTTGCTAAAAATCATCATCATCATATTTGAAACGGGCTTTATCAAAATGCCAATTTATCATCGAACGTATATTTTTGAAAGAGAGTGAGTATATTAAGAACCTCGAAGAATTTTTCAAGTGTAAAATTTAATTCTTGCCTTACTTATAATGTTTGCTTTATAAAAAACAACAATCAAATCCAAATTGCTTAAATTAGTAATGCAGAAAAAAGTTTTTTCTTTTCTGGAAAAGCTAAGATTTAGAGCAAGGCATTTAAAGACTTTGACAAAGTTTCGGCTAAAATGAATTTCTAGATCTTATATATATTTAAATTCTCTATATTCTTTTTTCTTTGCATTTCCTTTAATGCCGACGAAATGCTCCTCTATTCTCTAAAAATAGGGATTTAAAATATTTATTGGAATGTGAAACTTAATGCACAAATTCATGAAATATTTGTACATACTTTCACTGCTAATTTAGATTAGCAGTGAAAGGTAAGCAAGTATATAAGAGAGTGGACAACTTAACTTTATAATTTATTATATACATTGGTAAGCTTTGTAAAGTATATTAAGAAACGAAACTATTAGTAATCTTTGAAAAATATTAAACGAAAAGTTTAATTACAAATAAAGGTAATAGAATCGGAAATCAAACTTAATCATCAAGACACAAGTGTTTTTTTATTTCCACTATAGCTATACCGAAATGCATCCCTTTGCTTAAGGGAATGATGGAAAAAGAAATCGTGTTTTATGCATGATAATAATTTAGAGCAAGTAAATTAAGGCAATAAGCATTTGATATGACAGTCTTATATCTATCAATGCAATAGGTTAAGTAGAATCGCTTATGGAGATTCTAGATAAATATTATCAACTTTAAAAGCATCTGCTATTGTAGAGAGTATAGGAAGGTTTAAATTTAAAGTTATTCACATGAATTTAGGTAGTCTCTTTCAAAGAGAGATAAAGGATAAAGAAAATGCTTATTACAGCTTTTGTGCGTTCCTTTTGATATAAGTAGCATCTTTTAATAAATGTTGAAAAGTGTGATCATATTTGAAACGTGCATTCAGTCGCATGGCTCGTATAGTGGCTTAAGTGACAATTTGGGACGTAGGCGCCAATCTTGCTTTGAGACGGCCAGTCTCCCATTGATGAGAAAAACAGGAGTAGGTATTAACTAAGTGGTTGGTAAACTCTATTGATTCACAACGTCAATAGGGTGGATGCCCCTTCTTTTCGCAAGTTTGGAGTATATGGGGAAGGAGGCTGGAGTGGACTAACCATTCACAATTCCAGCGGACGTATAGACTAGTTGTCAGACAGTGTCACTGTGTCGAACGCCTAGAGACTAAGAGAATCAGGATTCAACTAGATAAAATTAGGTTAGGCACTTTCTAGAATGATTTAATGTTGTGATTATCGGCCATAATATAAGGTCTTAACTAATTTGCTAAAAATCATCATCATCATATTTGAAACGGGCTTTATCAAAATGCCAATTTATCATCGAACGTATATTTTTGAAAGAGAGTGAGTATATTAAGAACCTCGAAGAATTTTTCAAGTGTAAAATTTAATTCTTGCCTTACTTATAATGTTTGCTTTATAAAAAACAACAATCAAATCCAAATTGCTTAAATTAGTAATGCAGAAAAAAGTTTTTTCTTTTCTGGAAAAGCTAAGATTTAGAGCAAGGCATTTCAAGACTTTGACAAAGTTTCGGCTAAAATGAATTTCTAGATCTTATATATATTTAAATTCTCTATATTCTTTTTTCTTTGCATTTCCTTTAATGCCGACGAAATGCTCCTCTATTCTCTAAAAATAGGGATTTAAAATATTTATTGGAATGTGAAACTTAATGCACAAATTCATGAAATATTTGTACATACTTTCACTGCTAATTTAGATTAGCAGTGAAAGGTAAGCAAGTATATAAGAGAGTGGACAACTTAACTTTATAATTTATTATATACATTGGTAAGCTTTGTAAAGTATATTAAGAAACGAAACTATTAGTAATCTTTGAAAAATATTAAACGAAAAGTTTAATTACAAATAAAGGTAATAGAATCGGAAATCAAACTTAATCATCAAGACACAAGTGTTTTTTTATTTCCACTATAGCTATACCGAAATGCATCCCTTTGCTTAAGGGAATGATGGAAAAAGAAATCGTGTTTTATGCATGATAATAATTTAGAGCAAGTAAATTAAGGCAATAAGCATTTGATATGACAGTCTTATATCTATCAATGCAATAGGTTAAGTAGAATCGCTTATGGAGATTCTAGATAAATATTATCAACTTTAAAAGCATCTGCTATTGTAGAGAGTATAGGAAGGTTTAAATTTAAAGTTATTCACATGAATTTAGGTAGTCTCTTTCAAAGAGAGATAAAGGATAAAGAAAATGCTTATTACAGCTTTTGTGCGTTCCTTTTGATATAAGTAGCATCTTTTAATAAATGTTGAAAAGTGTGATCATATTTGAAACGTGCATTCAGTCGCATGGCTCGTATAGTGGCTTAAGTGACAACTTTAGACGTAGGCGCACATCTTGCTTTGAGACGGCCAGTCTCCCACTGGATGAGAAAAACAGGAGTAGGTAGTAACTAAGTGGTTGGTAAACTCTATTGATTCACAACGTCAATAGGGTGGATGCCCCTTCTTTTCGCAAGTTTGGAGTATATGGGGAAGGAGGCTGGAGTGGACTAATCATTCACAATTCCAGCGGACGTATAGACTAGTTGTCAGACAGTGTAACTGTGTCGAACGTCTAGAGACTAGGAGAATCAGGATTCAACTAGATAAAATTAGGTTAGGCACCTTCTAGAATGATTAATGTTGTGATTATCGGCCATAATATAAGGTCTTAACTAATTTGCTAAAAATCATCATCATCATATTTGAAACGGGCTTTATCAAAATGCCAATTTATCATCGAACGTATATTTTTGAAAGAGAGTGAGTATATTAAGAACCTCGAAGAATTTTTCAAGTGTAAAATTTAATTCTTGCCTTACTTATAATGTTTGCTTTATAAAAAACAACAATCAAATCCAAATTGCTTAAATTAGTAATGCAGAAAAAAGTTTTTTCTTTTCTGGAAAAGCTAAGATTTAGAGCAAGGCATTTTAAGACTTTGACAAAGTTTCGGCTAAAATGAATTTCTAGATCTTATATATATTTAAATTCTCTATATTCTTTTTTCTTTGCATTTCCTTTAATGCCGACGAAATGCTCCTCTATTCTCTAAAAATAGGGATTTAAAATATTTATTGGAATGTGAAACTTAATGCACAAATTCATGAAATATTTGTACATACTTTCACTGCTAATTTAGATTAGCAGTGAAAGGTAAGCAAGTATATAAGAGAGTGGACAACTTAACTTTATAATTTATTATATACATTGGTAAGCTTTGTAAAGTATATTAAGAAACGAAACTATTAGTAATCTTTGAAAAATATTAAACGAAAAGTTTAATTACAAATAAAGGTAATAGAATCGGAAATCAAACTTAATCATCAAGACACAAGTGTTTTTTTATTTCCACTATAGCTATACCGAAATGCATCCCTTTGCTTAAGGGAATGATGGAAAAAGAAATCGTGTTTTATGCATGATAATAATTTAGAGCAAGTAAATTAAGGCAATAAGCATTTGATATGACAGTCTTATATCTATCAATGCAATAGGTTAAGTAGAATCGCTTATGGAGATTCTAGATAAATATCATCAACTTTAAAAGCATCTGCTATTGTAGAGAGTATAGGAAGGTTTAAATTTAAAGTTATTCACATGAATTTAGGTAGTCTCTTTCAAATAGAGATAAAGGATAAAGAAAATGCTTATTACAGCTTTTGTGCGTTCCTTTTGATATAAGTAGCATCTTTTAATAAATGTTGAAAAGTGTGATCATATTTGAAACGGCATTCAGTCGTGTGGCTTGTATAGTGGCTTAAAGGACAACGTGGGACGTAGGCGCCCATCTTGCTTTGAGACGGCCAGTCTCCCACTGGATGAGAAAAACAGGAGTAGGAAGCAACTAAGAGGTCGGTAAACTCTATTGATTCACAACGTCAATAGGGTGGATGCCCCTTCTTTTCGCAAGTTTGGAGTATATGGTGAAGGAGCCTGGAGTGGTCTAACCATTCACAATTCCAGCGGACGTATAGACTAGTTGTCAGAGAGTGTCACTGTGTCGTAGGCCTAGAGACAAGGAGAATCAGGATTCAAACTAGATAAACTTTGGTTAGGCACCTTCTAGAATGATTAAATGTTGTGATTATCGGCCATAACATAAGGTCTTAACTAATTTGCTAAAAATCATCATCAATATTTGAAACGGGCTTTATCAAAATGCCAATTTATCATCGAACGTATATTTTTGAAAGAGAGTGAGTATATTAAGAACCTCGAAGAATTTTTCAAGTGTAAAATTTAATTCTTGCCTTACTTATAATGTTTGCTTTATAAAAAACAACAATCAAATCCAAATTGCTTAAATTAGTAATGCAGAAAAAAGTTTTTTCTTTTCTGGAAAAGCTAAGATTTAGAGCAAGGCATTCAGATTATGACAGTTTCGGCTAAAATGAATTTCTAGATCTTATATATATTTAAATTCTCTATATTCTTTTTTCTTTGCATTTCCTTTAATGCCGACGAAATGCTCCTCTATTCTCTAAAAATAGGGATTTAAAATATTTATTGGAATGTGAAACTTAATGCACAAATTCATGAAATATTTGTACATACTTTCACTGCTAATTTAGATTAGCAGTGAAAGGTAAGCAAGTATATAAGAGAGTGGACAACTTAACTTTATAATTTATTATATAACATTGGTAAGCTTTGTAAAGTATATTAAGAAACGAAACTATTAGTAATCTTTGAAAAATATTAAACGAAAAGTTTAATTACAAATAAAGGTAATAGAATCGGAAATCAAACTTAATCATCAAGACACAAGTGTTTTTTTATTTCCACTATAGCTATACCGAAATGCATCCCTTTGCTTAAGGGAATGATGGAAAAAGAAATCGTGTTTTATGCATGATAATAATTTAGAGCAAGTAAATTAAGGCAATAAGCATTTGATATGACAGTCTTATATCTATCAATGCAATAGGTTAAGTAGAATCGCTTATGGAGATTCTAGATAAATATTATCAACTTTAAAAGCATCTGCTATTGTAGAGAGTATAGGAAGGTTTAAATTTAAAGTTATTCACATGAATTTAGGTAGTCTCTTTCAAAGAGAGATAAAGGATAAAGAAAATGCTTATTACAGCTTTTGTGCGTTCCTTTTGATATAAGTAGCATCTTTTAATAAATGTTGAAAAGTGTGATCATATTTGAAACGTGCATTCAGTCGCATGGCTCGTATAGTGGCTTAAGTGACAATTTGGGACGTAGGCGCCAATCTTGCTTTGAGACGGCCAGTCTCCCACTTGATGAGAAAAACAGGAGTAGGTATTAACTAAGTGGTTGGTAAACTCTATTGATCCACAACGTCAATAAGGTGGATGCCCCTTCTTTTACCAAGTTTGGAGTATATGGGGAAGGAGGCTGGAGTGGACTAATCATTCATAATTCCAGCGGACGTATAGACCAGTTGTCAGACAGTGTAACTGTGTCGAACGTCTAGAGACTAAGAGAATCAGGATTCAACTAGATAAATAGGTTAGGCACATTCTAGAATGATTAATGTTGTGATTATCGGCCATAACATAAGGTCTTAACTAATTTGCTAAAAATCATCATCATCATATTTGAAACGGGCTTTATCAAAATGCCAATTTATCATCGAACGTATATTTTTGAAAGAGAGTGAGTATATTAAGAACCTCGAAGAATTTTTCAAGTGTAAAATTTAATTCTTGCCTTACTTATAATGTTTGCTTTATAAAAAACAACAATCAAATCCAAATTGCTTAAATTAGTAATGCAGAAAAAAGTTTTTTCTTTTCTGGAAAAGCTAAGATTTAGAGCAAGGTCAACTTGACAAAGTTTCGGCTAAAATGAATTTCTAGATCTTATATATATTTAAATTCTCTATATTCTTTTTTCTTTGCATTTCCTTTAATGCCGACGAAATGCTCCTCTATTCTCTAAAAATAGGGATTTAAAATATTTATTGGAATGTGAAACTTAATGCACAAATTCATGAAATATTTGTACATACTTTCACTGCTAATTTAGATTAGCAGTGAAAGGTAAGCAAGTATATAAGAGAGTGGACAACTTAACTTTATAATTTATTATATACATTGGTAAGCTTTGTAAAGTATATTAAGAAACGAAACTATTAGTAATCTTTGAAAAATATTAAACGAAAAGTTTAATTACAAATAAAGGTAATAGAATCGGAAATCAAACTTAATCATCAAGACACAAGTGTTTTTTTATTTCCACTATAGCTATACCGAAATGCATCCCTTTGCTTAAGGGAATGATGGAAAAAGAAATCGTGTTTTATGCATGATAATAATTTAGAGCAAGTAAATTAAGGCAATAAGCATTTGATATGACAGTCTTATATCTATCAATGCAATAGGTTAAGTAGAATCGCTTATGGAGATTCTAGATAAATATCATCAACTTTAAAAGCATCTGCTATTGTAGAGAGTATAGGAAGGTTTAAATTTAAAGTTATTCACATGAATTTAGGTAGTCTTTCAAAGAGAGATAAAGGATAAAGAAAATGCTTATTACAGCTTTTGTGCGTTCCTTTTGATATAAGTAGCATCTTTTAATAAATGTTGAAAAGTGTGATCATATTTGAAACGTGCATTCAGTCGCATGGCTCGTATAGTGGCTTAAGTGACAACTTGGGACATAGGCGCCCATTTTGCTTTGAGACTACCAGCCTCCCACTGGAGGAGAAAAACAGGAGTATGTAGTAACTAAGAGGTTGGTAAACTCTATTGATTCACAAAGTCAATAGGGTGGATGCCCCATCTTTTCGCAAGCTTGAAGTTATGGGGAAGGAGGCTGGAGTGGACTAACCATTCACAAATTCAGCGGACGTATAGACTAGTTGTCAGACAGTGTCACTGTGTCGAACGCCTAGAGAATCAGGATTCAACTAGATAAAATTAGGTCATGCACCTTAGAATGATTTAATGTTGTGATTATCGACCATAATATAAGGTCTTAACTAATTTGCTAAAAATCATCATCATCATATTTGAAACGGGCTTTATCAAAATGCCAATTTATCATCGAACGTATATTTTTGAAAGAGAGTGAGTATATTAAGAACCTCGAAGAATTTTTCAAGTGTAAAATTTAATTCTTGCCTTACTTATAATGTTTGCTTTATAAAAAACAACAATCAAATCCAAATTGCTTAAATTAGTAATGCAGAAAAAAGTTTTTTCTTTTCTGGAAAAGCTAAGATTTAGAGCAAGGCATTTAAAGACTTTGACAAAGTTTCGGCTAAAATGAATTTCTAGATCTTATATATATTTAAATTCTCTATATTCTTTTTTCTTTGCATTTCCTTTAATGCCGACGAAATGCTCCTCTATTCTCTAAAAATAGGGATTTAAAATATTTATTGGAATGTGAAACTTAATGCACAAATTCATGAAATATTTGTACATACTTTCACTGCTAATTTAGATTAGCAGTGAAAGGTAAGCAAGTATATAAGAGAGTGGACAACTTAACTTTATAATTTATTATATACATTGGTAAGCTTTGTAAAGTATATTAAGAAACGAAACTATTAGTAATCTTTGAAAAATATTAAACGAAAAGTTTAATTACAAATAAAGGTAATAGAATCGGAAATCAAACTTAATCATCAAGACACAAGTGTTTTTTTATTTCCACTATAGCTATACCGAAATGCATCCCTTTGCTTAAGGGAATGATGGAAAAAGAAATCGTGTTTTATGCATGATAATAATTTAGAGCAAGTAAATTAAGGCAATAAGCATTTGATATGACAGTCTTATATCTATCAATGCAATAGGTTAAGTAGAATCGCTTATGGAGATTCTAGATAAATATTATCAACTTTAAAAGCATCTGCTATTGTAGAGAGTATAGGAAGGTTTAAATTTAAAGTTATTCACATGAATTTAGGTAGTCTCTTTCAAAGAGAGATAAAGGATAAAGAAAATGCTTATTACAGCTTTTGTGCGTTCCTTTTGATATAAGTAGCATCTTTTAATAAATGTTGAAAAGTGTGATCATATTTGAAACGTGCATTCAGTCGCATGGCTCGTGTAGTGGCTTAAGTGACAACTTTAGACGTAGGCGCATATTTTGATTTGAGACGGCTAGTCTCCCACTTGATGAGAAAAACAGGAGTAGGTATTAACTAAGTGGTTGGTAAACTCTATTGATTCACAACGTCAATAGGGTGGATGCCCCTTCTTTTCGCAAGTTTGGAGTAAATGGGGAAGGAGGCTGAGTGGACTAACCATTCACAATTCCAGCGGACGTATAGACTAGTTGTCAGACAGTGTCACTGTGTCGAACACCTAGAGACTAGAAGAATCAGGATTCAACTAGATAAAATAAGGTTAGGCACCTTCTAGAATGATTAATATTGTGATTATCGGCCATATTATAAGGTCTTAACTAATTTGATAAAAATCATCATCATCATAATTTGAAACGGGCTTTATCAAAATGCCAATTTATCATCGAACGTATATTTTTGAAAGAGAGTGAGTATATTAAGAACCTCGAAGAATTTTTCAAGTGTAAAATTTAATTCTTGCCTTACTTATAATGTTTGCTTTATAAAAAACAACAATCAAATCCAAATTGCTTAAATTAGTAATGCAGAAAAAAGTTTTTTCTTTTCTGGAAAAGCTAAGATTTAGAGCAAGGCATTTAAAGACTTTGACAAAGTTTCGGCTAAAATGAATTTCTAGATCTTATATATATTTAAATTCTCTATATTCTTTTTTCTTTGCATTTCCTTTAATGCCGACGAAATGCTCCTCTATTCTCTAAAAATAGGGATTTAAAATATTTATTGGAATGTGAAACTTAATGCACAAATTCATGAAATATTTGTACATACTTTCACTGCTAATTTAGATTAGCAGTGAAAGGTAAGCAAGTATATAAGAGAGTGGACAACTTAACTTTATAATTTATTATATACATTGGTAAGCTTTGTAAAGTATATTAAGAAACGAAACTATTAGTAATCTTTGAAAAATATTAAACGAAAAGTTTAATTACAAATAAAGGTAATAGAATCGGAAATCAAACTTAATCATCAAGACACAAGTGTTTTTTTATTTCCACTATAGCTATACCGAAATGCATCCCTTTGCTTAAGGGAATGATGGAAAAAGAAATCGTGTTTTATGCATGATAATAATTTAGAGCAAGTAAATTAAGGCAATAAGCATTTGATATGACAGTCTTATATCTATCAATGCAATAGGTTAAGTAGAATCGCTTATGGAGATTCTAGATAAATATCATCAACTTTAAAAGCATCTGCTATTGTAGAGAGTATAGGAAGGTTTAAATTTAAAGTTATTCACATGAATTTAGGTAGTCTCTTTCAAAGAGAGATAAAGGATAAAGAAAATGCTTATTACAGCTTTTGTGCGTTCCTTTTGATATAAGTAGCATCTTTTAATAAATGTTGAAAAGTGTGATCATATTTGAAACGTGCATTCAGTCGCATGGCTCGTATAGTGGCTTAAGTGACAACTTTAGACGTAGGCGCACATTTTGCTTTGAGACGGCCAGTCTCCCACTTGATGAGAAAAACAGGAGTAGGTATTAACTAAGTGGTTGGTAAACTCTATTGATCCACAACGTCAATAAGGTGGATGCCCCTTCTTTTACCAAGTTTGGAGTATATGGGGAAGGAGGCTGGAGTGGACTAATCATTCATAATTCCAGCGGACGTATAGACCAGTTGTCAGACAGTGTAACTGTGTCGAACGTCTAGAGACTAAGAGAATCAGGATTCAACTAGATAAATTAGGTTAGGCACATTCTAGAATGATTAATGTTGTGATTATCGGCCATAACATAAGGTCTTAACTAATTTGCTAAATCATCATCATCATATTTGAAACGGGCTTTATCAAAATGCCAATTTATCATCGAACGTATATTTTTGAAAGAGAGTGAGTATATTAAGAACCTCGAAGAATTTTTCAAGTGTAAAATTTAATTCTTGCCTTACTTATAATGTTTGCTTTATAAAAAACAACAATCAAATCCAAATTGCTTAAATTAGTAATGCAGAAAAAAGTTTTTTCTTTTCTGGAAAAGCTAAGATTTAGAGCAAGGCATTTAAAGACTTTGACAAAGTTTCGGCTAAAATGAATTTCTAGATCTTATATATATTTAAATTCTCTATATTCTTTTTTCTTTGCATTTCCTTTAATGCCGACGAAATGCTCCTCTATTCTCTAAAAATAGGGATTTAAAATATTTATTGGAATGTGAAACTTAATGCACAAATTCATGAAATATTTGTACATACTTTCACTGCTAATTTAGATTAGCAGTGAAAGGTAAGCAAGTATATAAGAGAGTGGACAACTTAACTTTATAATTTATTATTACATTGGTAAGCTTTGTAAAGTATATTAAGAAACGAAACTATTAGTAATCTTTGAAAAATATTAAACGAAAAGTTTAATTACAAATAAAGGTAATAGAATCGGAAATCAAACTTAATCATCAAGACACAAGTGTTTTTTTATTTCCACTATAGCTATACCGAAATGCATCCCTTTGCTTAAGGGAATGATGGAAAAAGAAATCGTGTTTTATGCATGATAATAATTTAGAGCAAGTAAATTAAGGCAATAAGCATTTGATATGACAGTCTTATATCTATCAATGCAATAGGTTAAGTAGAATCGCTTATGGAGATTCTAGATAAATATTATCAACTTTAAAAGCATCTGCTATTGTAGAGAGTATAGGAAGGTTTAAATTTAAAGTTATTCACATGAATTTAGGTAGTCTCTTTCAAAGAGAGATAAAGGATAAAGAAAATGCTTATTACAGCTTTTGTGCGTTCCTTTTGATATAAGTAGCATCTTTTAATAAATGTTGAAAAGTGTGATCATATTTGAAACGTGCATTCAGTCGCATGGCTCGTATAGTGGCTTAAGTGACAACTTTAGACGTAGGCGCACATTTTGCTTTGAGACGGCCAGTCTCCCACTTGATGAGAAAAACAGGAGTAGGTATTAACTAAGTGGTTGGTAAACTCTATTGATCCACAACGTCAATAAGGTGGATGCCCCTTCTTTTACCAAGTTTGGAGTATATGGGGAAGGAGGCTGGAGTGGACTAATCATTCATAATTCCAGCGGACGTATAGACCAGTTGTCAGACAGTGTAACTGTGTCGAACGTCTAGAGACTAAGAGAATCAGGATTCAACTAGATAAAATTAGGTTAGGCTTTTTCTAGAATGATTAATGTTGTGATTATCGGCCATAACATAAGGTCTTAACTAATTTGCTAAAAATCATCATCATCATATTTGAAACGGGCTTTATCAAAATGCCAATTTATCATCGAACGTATATTTTTGAAAGAGAGTGAGTATATTAAGAACCTCGAAGAATTTTTCAAGTGTAAAATTTAATTCTTGCCTTACTTATAATGTTTGCTTTATAAAAAACAACAATCAAATCCAAATTGCTTAAATTAGTAATGCAGAAAAAAGTTTTTTCTTTTCTGGAAAAGCTAAGATTTAGAGCAAGGCATTTCAAGACTTTGACAAAGTTTCGGCTAAAATGAATTTCTAGATCTTATATATATTTAAATTCTCTATATTCTTTTTTCTTTGCATTTCCTTTAATGCCGACGAAATGCTCCTCTATTCTCTAAAAATAGGGATTTAAAATATTTATTGGAATGTGAAACTTAATGCACAAATTCATGAAATATTTGTACATACTTTCACTGCTAATTTAGATTAGCAGTGAAAGGTAAGCAAGTATATAAGAGAGTGGACAACTTAACTTTATAATTTATTATATACATGGTAAGCTTTGTAAAGTATATTAAGAAACGAAACTATTAGTAATCTTTGAAAAATATTAAACGAAAGTTTAATTACAAATAAAGGTAATAGAATCGGAAATCAAACTTAATCATCAAGACACAAGTGTTTTTTTATTTCCACTATAGCTATACCGAAATGCATCCCTTTGCTTAAGGGAATGATGGAAAAAGAAATCGTGTTTTATGCATGATAATAATTTAGAGCAAGTAAATTAAGGCAATAAGCATTTGATATGACAGTCTTATATCTATCAATGCAATAGGTTAAGTAGAATCGCTTATGGAGATTCTAGATAAATATTATCACTTTAAAAGCATCTGCTATTGTAGAGAGTATAGGAAGGTTTAAATTTAAAGTTATTCACATGAATTTAGGTAGTCTCTTTCAAAGAGAGATAAAGGATAAAGAAAATGCTTATTACAGCTTTTGTGCGTTCCTTTTGATATAAGTAGCATCTTTTAATAAATGTTGAAAAGTGTGATCATATTTTTAACGGGCTTGTCAAAATGTCAATTTATCATCGAACGTATATTTTTGGTAGAGAGTGAGTATTTTAAGAACTTAAATCGTTTAGTGATATCTTGCTAATCTTGTATTGATAAAGCTACTTTCAAGATAGTCTTTATTATTCTATTTTTATTATTCTTTTTGATTTTTTTTTCTTTATTTTGCTTTTCTTAGTATTTGGTCATACATATCCTGATCTGTCATACAATTTATTTAACAATGTTTTTTAGTCTAGAATTTCCTTTAAATTACGTGTAACTACCATTAAACTGTAAGAAGTTTTATCTTCATTAATTTTATTTATCGTGAGCCTTATATTTTTCACCTCTTAACTCATGTTTTTACTGGACTTTAATCTGATTTATTAACTCATAGTTATTTTATGAAAGTTAATTCTCCTCTTCAGATTTTTTGTACAGGATTTAGAATTTTTTTTATACCGATTATAAATATTAATTGTTTAAGCAACAAAATTTAGATTATAAGATAAAATTGATATTTTAACAATTTGGCAGGAATTATCGATATTTATATCGATTAAAAAAAATATATAGTATTAGATGACAATATGTTTTATACAAACAAAACTCAATAATTAATTTAAAACATTGTGATTTTTGAAAATCTTGATATCAAAAAAACTAAGAATCATTAAATGGCATTGCTTTACTTATCTAAAAAGCTTTACTTAATTAAACTAATATACTTCATTTAAATATAATAATTGTTTTGTAAATATAAGAATTATATTAATTAAATTACATTTTTTTAATAATTAAAAATTACATTAAGTCTTAAATTAAGAAATCCTAATAATCCTTATTTAATTAGTCATAAATCTATCTGCAATTATGCTTTATTCTATATCGATTTTTTAGGGTCCTTTTTTATCATTTTTAATAATAGTTTTTTATCCACAAATAGTGAATAAATGAAAAAAATTTGAATTTATATTCTTTTTAAAAATATGTTCCTAAATCTAATTAGAATTTGTACAAAATAGACTTATATATTATAATATAATTTAATTTAAACTTTAATCATAATAGTATTTTAATTTTATAATGCATACTATAATTTATTAATAATTTCCTATATTAGGAAATAAAATTATGAATATAAACATAGTTATAATTGTCATTGCATTATTAGCTTATATAACATCAATATTATTGATTTATATAAATTTCACTAATGTTAGATTAGTGAAATTCATATAAAATAATAATATAAATGGCATTATATAAAAGAACCATTTTTAACAGGCTCGAAAATTAGTGAATATATTTGATTCGGGAAAATTGATTAAAATTAATTAATTATTAATTACCTGCAGTTATGTTTTTGGAAATGTTTCCAAACCCAAATAATATTATACACTCTTGATAGCGCATTAATAATGAGAATTTTATCTCTTCTCCCAAGCGAGAAAAAACTATTATACAGTTTTTGGGAGTTAACTCAAAATCAAAATATCTCGCCTTCAAGGGCGATTCAAGAATATTGGCAATAGTAAAGTCCAGTTATAATTGTGGGATCTACCGTAGAATTAATTTAGATTTGAATTTTAAGCCACTTTGGATTTTGATAAGCCATTATTTTAATATTTAATTAATTTAATTTTAATATTTTCCCAAATCGATTGTATTCTTAAAATGATTAAAAAAATTTAGCCATTTTTAATAAAAAAAATAATTTTATATTCTAAAATTCATCTCCTAGTTAAAATATCAATTTTATCTTATAATCTAAAGTTTGTTGCTTAAACGATTAATATTTATAATCGGTATAAAAAAAATTCTAAATCCTTTACAAAAAAATCTGAAGAGGAGAATTAACTTTCATAAAATAACTATGAGTTAATAAGATGTAAAATTTAAGGCTCACGATAAATTAAAATTATGAAGATAAAACTTATTACAGTTCTTAGGTAGTTACATGTGGTTTGAAGGAAAGTCTAGACTGTGAAACATAATTATAAAAAATGTGTGACCAGTCAGGATATTTGCGACCAATTGGGACAATGTGTGACAAATTGAGACATGTTTGACCAATTGTTAACAACACCCCTTTTTTTTAATTTAACTTTACATTCTATCTCCTAGTTAACATTAGTGAAAAAACAGCTGATACACTTTTTCTACTTAAACATTACACCCAAGAAATAAATTTTACCAGAATCTAAGATATATATATACCTATATTTCCAGCTTTCTGACCACCTTATTTATACTTCATTCTTTGTGATAACTAATCCAGCGTTAATACACACTTTCTCAAGTTAATCAATGTTTTCAGATAGTTGTAATTGAATTCATTAAAGATTTCATCGAAATTAGTATCTTAATCATTCCTTCATAAATGATTTCCGATTTTAAGTATTGCAATCCAAATTGGGGGTAAAAGGTGCAGTGATGGGCTCTCAGGACACTATTTGACGCAAAAGGCACTATCTCTAGACGGTAGAATTTTGAATCAGACATCTGTCCAAGGAGCCTTGAAAATCGAAAATTATTGTTTCCAAAAAGTTCAATGGAATTTTCCCAAGTGAAGTTTGCACATTTCCTATTCTCAAGCTACTTTTACACTCAGCTCTATTCTGTTAAATATGAAAATCGATTGAAGTTTCTGTCATTTTTTACTCTTAACTATGCGCTTTCCTCTATGCTGTAGTTTAGGGTCCCTTTGCGGATTCTCTTTCTATTTAAGGGGTTTCAATGATGGTTTAGTTTTCTTCAGAATAAGAAGTCAGTGAGAATTTTGATGCAATATACTGTGCGTTCTGTTCTAGATGGCTACTAAACCAATGGAGTTCCCATCCACTCTGGTCATTCAATGCTCCAATATAACTTTTCGTCCCAAAAGAAAACTGGCTTAGACGCCAGGATAGTCTAAGTTGATGTATATTTAGGTAGCAGTGAATACAAGACTTTCCATCACTACTACTACTACTAATCTTTCAGTCCTTGTACTTATACTATCAGTCTGAATTCTAATGAAGTTGCTACACCATGCTCTTCAAATTCACAATGCAATAAGCACTGCTTGTCTTAGCTTATACCACTTTTCATCAGTTTAAAGTGCACCGAGTGCTGAATGTATTTCTAAAGATGGTCATATGATTGTTTTTTCCTATAAAACTATTGATGATTTAAGGTAGTCATGCGATGTTGATGTTTGTAACGGTATTCCAGTGAATGGCAAATATGCTATGCCTAAACCTATTTTTTCCCTTTTCTTGCTGCTTATTAGAGGACCAGCAGAAGTGCCTTTATGGCTAACAGATGCAATAGAGATGCTTAGAAATACTACGGTTATTCACGTCATTATGGTCATATAGCCT
This sequence comes from Oxytricha trifallax, assembly GCA_000711775.1. NCBI lineage: Eukaryota > Ciliophora > Spirotrichea > Sporadotrichida > Oxytrichidae > Oxytricha > Oxytricha trifallax. Next base: position 65,078 of record ARYC01017607.1, on the reverse strand, counting down.
AAGATATAGCAGTCTCCATTTATGGCAGTGGCATTTATCTAATAAGTCCTTTTTTTGTAAATAATCTGGTTATCATTAGAGGCACTTTGAATAATGGACTTTATGCAAAATATACAATAAGTTTCATTTTTGCAATTGACTGTAATTTAAATAAAATAGTACCTTAGAGAGTTTCAACTGAACCATATTATATTATGACCCATATATTTTGAATTTAAATTAAACAACTTTCTTTTTTTATTAAAAATTAATCTTTTATTTTATACTTAAAAGATATTAAATTTTATCAGATTATTTAAAATAATTTTTTTAATTAAAAAAATTCTTTTAATATCTTTATTCTCAGAGTTATAAATAAGATTTTCGTATTTATTTGCGAAATAAATCCTTTTTTTATATTAAAATTGAAAAACTACTAAAAATATAATAGTAAAATAAATTTTGATCATCTAGATTTATAGAAGTATAGAAGCATACGATATAAATTAAAAATATAGTATAGTATACAAATTTCTTACTTATAACATTTTGGAAAATTGAAAAAAAATCTTTAATAAAAAGATGAATTTGTCTATTAGAAAAAATTATAGATACTTTAAAATCTTTCAGAGAAGCAATAATATAATAATATTGCTCTAATTAGTAAAAGTTAATATTTTTTTAACTTAATTAGGAATAAAATTGATCAATAACTGTTCACTCCAAGGTAAACCAATCCTCCCTAATTTCTTTAACCGAGTAAACCTCCAAAACTCATGTCTCTATAAAATACCCCATTTTATAAAAAAAATTGGAACTATATATTCTAAAATAGACTTTTTTTGTGGAATCTCAATCTCATAACAATATTATATATTTATAAATTATGACATAAATACTTCAAAGAATTTCTCTTTTTATTTTAGAAACAATATTAATGTTTACTTATTTATTTCTTCCACAGCTTTTACCCAAAATTTAAGAGACACAATCTCATAGGAAAATATATTAAAAGAGAACTTACGTAATCTATCAACTATAATATAAAATAACTTACAAATTAAAGAGCAATCAAAACCCCAAAACCCTTTCAGTAGTTTAATTGAATTTTTGATCGATAAAAGTAGACAATTAATGCATACTTCATTAGGGTTTTTAAAGGATTTATGTTGGGGTTTAATGTTTAAATATTTGTAATTTAAGTGAGTGTAACAAGCGAGTTTTTAATATTTCACATAAACATAAGCTAAAAATAATGTGGCAGTTCTCTGAAATTTATCTTTCTAAGATGCTGTTTGATTGTTGCTTGATTCTCCTAGCTTGGTTTGATAATAGTTTAAATAATAGCTCACTTATACCTCAATTTATTTTATACTTTTCGAGGCGTTGCTTGATTCTTTGTTTAGAATCTCTTTCACTCTTGCAGGTTAAGTAATCGTTTCTTGGCATATCACTCTCTATTATTATTACTGCTAGAATCCATATATCCCATGCAGTAACTCAATCTCTCCAATCTTCTCTCTCTTAGAAATATCCTGAAGTTCCTAATACATTTCCTAAAGCTGAGTCTTCCACTATTTTAGCTCTGTTGAAATCGATAATGTATACTCTTAGTGGTTGAAAATCAAGCGTTATATTTTATGGCTTCAATCTCTATGAACATAGCCAAGCTTGTGGAGCTCTTTGATTCTTTCAATTATCTGCTGTACTATCTGAACAACCTATCTTTAACATCTATTGTCTGTTAAGAATTCACTGTATGTCATTTCTAGTAAGGGAAGCCTGAGACTGCATGATCTTTCCCAAGTAAAATAGCATCAAGCCAAATAATATGCTAACTTTTTTAAATTTTGCCTTTTAAAGAGCATAAAACTCATTTGCAAATTCCATTTGGTACTTGTCATCAGCAAGGAAGTAATTGAAAGGATAAATCTTGTAGGCATATTAGTCATCGGTGATGACTCTCTTCTCTATTTTATCCTCTAGAGTGAGGTAGCTTTCAATGCAAAAATCTAGGTCAATAATTTTCAAGATAGGTATTTTCATGGCTCTATTTGACCATAATTTTATTGATCTATAAGACAGGAAAGTTTTTGACTGCTATCTTCATTTTGACTTACTTCTATATATCAACTCTAAAAGACTCGGCAGGATTTCTTGATCTTCTTTTTTAGAGGAATCTTTTTCCTGTAAGTTCATGAATAAACATAAAACTTTGATTGTGCTTTTCTTTAAATGCACTTTAAGGTCTCTTGTATGAGAATATGGCCTCTCACAGTACTCACAGACATACTTTCCATCTTTTTTTTAATGCTTAAGATATAACCTTGGCAAATCGTTCTGTATATCTCTCAAGTGTCTCTTATAAGTTGACTTGTAAGGGAAAACTTTATTGCATTCTTTGCATTAATAGTCAACTTTGGCTGGTAAAATTTATTGATAAATTGCGGTTAATTTGCCTCCTCTTCAATTTTTGGAGCCTCTTGATGACTTCCTTATTGATTTAAATTTAAACTCAAAGATGACTCGTCAAAAGTGTCATAAATAAGCTCCCACTAAGTGCAAACGTCTCTAGTCTCATTGTATTTTGGTTGCTAGAATGATAATTTTTATTGACTTTAACCAAGTAATGCCGCTCTTCTAAGAAAACTTTTTTATGAACAATTTAATATAGTAAAATGCATAATATCTTTATAAAATATGTCAGCTAACAGCCTTTTTTCTACCGGTTTAATTTACTTACCTCTCAGCAAAGAATTTACCATAGTGTCTTGTATTCTACTATAATAGTATATCTAGGTAGATTTTATCATTATTATAATAAAATATATCAGCAAACTCAAATGAGCGCTAACCTTGTTTCTCTAGGAGATCCTCCATATTAAGTGTGAACTTAACATGGAGGACCTCCTAAAATAATTAAACATCATTAGAACAATTTAATGGAGATAGTTTGATAAAATGAAAGTCAATCTGTGAAACTTAGAACAATGTTTTCAATGCTTCTCCCCATATCTTTTCAAGGTTGACCTCTAATAGTTCCTTTCTATTTAATAGTAGGATTATAATAAACTTAGAATGGATATTCATAATTTTAAATTTAATTAACATTTCTAGAAAGAGATAGCAAGATGTAGTCTATGAATGATGCAAGGAAGAGAATTTAATCTCTAGAATTTATAGGCCAATTTTGAAGTAAAGAGAGGACCTCTAAAGATATTTGGTATAGCAAGGTAATTTCTTTAACTAAGAATAATATATCCATGATAGTTGGATTGTTCTTGCCTACTTAGGAGGGAATTAAAACCTCATTTCTTAAAAGCTTTACTGAGTGAAGACAAAAAACAATTTAAGTTTAATGAGATTAGGATGATTGAGACTCCTAACTACCCTGAGACCTCTGTAACAAAACTATATGATGATGCTAAGAGCGATCCGGACGTAACTCTCTACCTTCCATCAAAGTTACAGCTCTCAAATAAGTTGCCAGAGAGAAACTTCTTCTTTGGTGTTCTTGTAACTCTGAAACCTGAGTACTTAAATGAAGTTATTTAAGAAGCTCACAAGAAACGATACAGTAACTCTCCGGAAGAAAAAGAGAAACAAGGTATTAAAATAAATGACACCTGGATATAGGAACTTTAAAAGCATCCTTTCATCTCAAGTTAGCATTGTCTTCTAACTTTATAGAAAAACCCGGTACTGCTATATATTTGATGAAAGAGCGCAACAAATTAAACCGAGTGAGAAAGTCTCAAGTAAAGCATTAATTGAGTAAGAGACTCTTTAATGATTTCTAAAAGCCAGATGAGATGAACATAGATGCAGGGGCTGGCACTAAGAGAAGAAACATAGGCCCAAGCAAGCCTTAAGAGGAAGAAAAGAAAGAGAAGCCAAATCCCTTTACGGGCAAATTTAATATGTGAACTTATTCATTCGTTTAAATCTAATACTTATTTATAAACACAAAATCTCCCTTCTCTTGCGCATACTTTAGCTTTATCATCGCTGACTCTCTTAGCAGCACTCTTAATAAAATCGACTGTTTCTATCTTTAAATCATGAATCAGAAAAGTTCTGTGCTGAGTTAAAACAACATGCATTATACTCGAAGATGGTAGAGCAGCAATTTCTTATAATGACCTTTCAATAACCCCCAATATAATTCAATTCCATTGAACTGAGGGCTGTAAGGAACATTAAATACAGGTGTTTTATTTAGCCTTTTATATTCCTTCCTTGAGTCTTTAGTTTTATGAACTGACAAGTTATCAACGAACAGAATAATCTCTTAGTCGGCGTACTCATCTCTGAGTAATTGCAAAAAACTTTATGTATTATTCGGTCTTTATTGAGCGAGGGTGGATAACATAAGTCTCGAGGGCATTATCTTCGCTTATTCCACTAAGTATAGCATGAGTTTAAACCTTAACCTTTTATTCATATACTTCAATGTTGCTATATCTTTTATACCAAGATCCTGATATGAAGGTATAAAACGTGAATATTGCTTCATCAGCATGAATGAACTTTATATTATGCTCTTAAGACCTCTGTATTTAATCGAATATATAATTTAAATCATTTTTATAAAATGGAACATTAAAGTCAATCACTTTCTTAATGCGATTGACTGTCTTGTAAGATATTCCATTCTTTTTATATATGTTCGCGAAAGATTAAGCAGAGATATAGAGGTCAGGAAAGTGGCGATGAAACATCACAGCCCTCTAGGCCAAAGAGAAATGAGCCCAGTATTAAAGAGTCTTTTTATTTATAAGATAATCGATATGATGCTGCTTAAATTTTAGAGGTCTTTTAGGCTTAGAATTAAGCTGCTATCTCTTTAAATTCAATGCTAATAGACAGTGAGACCTCACAGTTGCAGGAGATTTATGGAGTAGCCTTGCTATAGATGTGTAATTTAGAATAGGTTAGAGTTTATCACTATAATCATCGCAACCATAACGCAACTTAAACTAAAATTTTATAAACTGATTGTAATAAACTGACCACAAACCTGTCATATACTCACTTAAACTAATATTTTTTTATTAAACCCCTTCATAAACCCTAACCACCCCCTATAAAGTATGCGTTAATAGTTTACTTTTATCAATAAAAAACTCAAACAAACTACTGAAAGGGTTTTGGTGTTTTGAATGGCTCCCTAGCGGGGGCAGACAAAACTTTTTCTCAAATTTTTCAAACATTCTAAAAATTATAAAAACATCACAATCACCAATTATAACTCTTTAATAAAGTTTCAATGTGACATTTCAAGAAGTCAAAAATACAATTATCATAGTATCTTCTTATAATAAATTATAGTAAAATTATTGAATGTATTTTTATCTTAATATTGTTTACTCTAATTTAACAATTTTTATGAAAGATCTTACTCATAGTTTTAATTATTTTTCCCAATAATAAGTTTATATTTTTAACTGAAACTTATTAAATTGTAATAACCTTTTATCTAACATTTGAATTCAGGTAAAAATATAAACTTATTCTTGGGAAACATAATTAAAACTATGAGTAAAATCTTTCATAAAAATTGTTAAATTAGAGTAAACAATATTAAGATAAAAATACATTCAATAATTTTACTATAATTTATTATAAGAAGATACTATGATAATTGTATTTTTGACTTCTTGAAATGTCACTTTAAAACTTTATTAAAGAGTTATAATTGGTGATTGTGAAGTTTTTATAATTTTAAGAATGTTTGAAAAATTTGAGAAAAAATTTTTGTCTCCCACCGTCAAGGGCCTTTACCCAAATTTAAAACTATATACAAAAAATTAAATTTGCCATAAAAAATTTTCACTCTAATTCATTTTCTTAGATTAAGAAACAAAAATAAGTATGAGTAAATTTATTTACGGATTGAAAATATTAAATATTATAAAATAATAATCAATTAAAAAAAATTGATTATTTATAATTGATTTATTAACTTTTAGCTAATAAATCAAAATATTCTCTTGAGACCAGTTCGGTGTTTCTATCGTACATTATTAAATATTATTTCAAGTTTGATTAGTTATAAAGAAATTAAGATACCTTGTTTTTAGTCTATAAATTATTTTGCTTATTTCCATCAAATTCTTCACGAAACAATATATCAATATAAAACAAACAAGTGAAAAACTCTTCAACATTTTATATTAACTAATATTCGCTAAGGACTTTTTAAGAATAATATTTTAATTTTTCATAAAATCCTCGTCTTTATCTTATGGTAAGATTGCCCCATAATTTAGAAAACAATATAAGTTCTTCAAACTTTCAAAGAATTATAAGATTAATTAGCAATCATAGATTATTATTTTGGCATTTTTTTATATCAAATTAATATAAAAAAAACAAATTAATTTTTATCGACTTACCGTGTATCCTAAGGTTAAAACCAAAATGCACAACATAGACACACTTAGATCACACATTTACCAACTACTTAAGACGCACAATCTCAAGTAACTAAAATAAGCAAAGTTATGTCATCTCTTCAGATTTCTCTTAAAGGAAACTAATAGATGTGTGCAATTAAGCACTATCTAGGTTAGACTCCTTCAAAAGTCAATTGCATCTGTATCGCTTATAACACACACGAAAGCAAAATACCAGCCCTCAGAACGAACATGTAAAGAGAAGTCTTATCTTTTCTTTTCCAACAAGAAAAAGGGCACATATGTAGAATCATTAAGCTTTGCAAACTACAACACCTGGAAAATAATTCTAGACATCGCTTGGAACATAGAAGACATCATCAAGAGTGAGTCTTTCTACCTCAAATCCGAATATGTAGACATCACAGATCGGAATACCAAATTAGGGAAGACCAGATTCTAACCAGAAATCACTTGGTAGATATGGAGGTGCTTACCAAAGAAATGGTAGTATCAGCCATAAACTTTCATCAAACTGAAACACAAAATTTTACAAACATGTTCCATAATGACTTGATATAGTCTAAAAGGGAATAATTTTAATAATACCTCTTAAATCTATGTAAAATAGTGGAAAATAAATTATTATCAAGCCTCCCTCATAAGTAATCTATAAATCTAGTTTTGACATCATCATAAAAATTAGCAAAAATCCGAATAATTTCAGAGAATTAAAACTTCACTCTTGGAACAAATTTTTAGCTATCAGACAAAGACTAGACCTTATAACTAAGGAATAACTCTTATAATTTAGGATAAAATAGTCTAACTACAGCTCCAAATATCCAATTACAAACTGAGTTTTTTAAATAAATTCTTGATAAACCAGGTACTTTGCTCTCTCAAGTAGTTTAAGTTCTTGACTATTAACTTTAAGACATACAAGAAAAAATGAAAATTGGGGCAATTACATATTATAACCCCAGGTAAAGTTACATTAATACAATTGGAAATAAACTGTCACGTATAGATAATGAAATTCTACTAGAATCATGCTAGCTGGTAACACACTTATATGCATGGGATGGTAAATCAACCTTCCCTAAACTTGACGAAGAATGGATCGATAAACTATCCAGCATTCTAGGAATCACGGTTCTTAATTCAACCATTCTCACCAACATTGACATAAGATTTTCCTTTCAAAATATACTGTCATGATAAAACAAAAAGTAATAAACACCGAGAACGACAGCGAAGCCATTTAAATACTCATTAACTAGCTCAAATTAAGACTTGGTATGAGAACACTAAGTGTGAAAGTAGACAACTCATTACTTAGAATGCTAAAAGATCCATTCTAGATCTAAGAATCTGAAAGTCAAGATCCTGAAAATTCCAAAACATGAAAATCTTCTACTAAGGATTCTGATGCCTTTGACAAACATGAACTGAATTGAGTTACATATAATTAAAATGGCTAGACCCTTATATATTAACATATATTTAAGATCATGATCTTCAGAGACCTCAATGTGATCATATTATTATTATTTTTACTATTATTTTTATTATTATTATTATTATTATTATTTTTAATATAAAAAAACATTTTAAAGACGTAAGTAATACTTTAAAAATAATTCGTAAACTATCGCAATGTTATTTTTAGTACTCTTTTGCTAATATTTATGATATAGTGATTTAACTTTGTCATAGAATTTTTTCATTTCATTGTCATAAAAATCTTAAAATAGATATGAATGTATCTTTTGAAATATTTTAATTACTATATTTTCCCCTGATTTTAAAATCTGTTCATAATTTTGACCTTAAAAATAGAGAATAAAATTCTCACTTAATTAATAATAGTATATCATTGTTACCTGCTTCAATTTTCAAAGTTAGTTTAAAATATTTTAATACTTCAATGATAGATAAATTCATAATCAAATTAGATTTAAAACAATAAACTTTCTATTTAATATACTTTTATAAATCTTCTTTTGTTTATTATTAATTTTTTCTAGACCTGTCCGTCTTAATTTTTCTTTCATTTTGTATTTATATAATAAACTTTATCATTGTATCTATATAATATCGCCAACACTTAAGAAGCCTTTTTGATATCCTACTCATTCTAATTCATTCCTAGGATGTAATTTTTGAGAAATTGTTATTATTTACTTTAATATTGTGACTGATTATGTGATTGTTTGCTTAATTCAAGATCCTGCACCTCCCATAGTTTAATTACTATCTTCCGAATATTTCATTAAAATTTTATTTTCTTTGGATTCTGTGGGATGTAAAACCTCCTCCTTTACGTTTATATTGAGAACTTAACTACTCACACTCTTCCTAAATTAATTTTGATTAGCTCTATAAAATTCATGGTCATTAGGCTTTCGGCTCTTGAAAAATTATGCCTTATTTCATATTATAGCATCTTTATTAATCAATCTGCACTATAAAGAACAATTTTTATTTAAATTATTAAGGAATATTTTAATTTGAATCTAAAATAATTCTAATGATAGGGCACTTATTATTTTGCTATGTTTATTCTCAATATTATCTTACTCAAACAACGCTTTATTGACTAGGCTTTGTAGCTTTTGATGGTATTTCTCATCTACTACTGTCATAAGATTACTGCTAATTTGACCTAACCCCTGTTCCAGTTATGACTCCTCAGATACCATATTTATCTTTTCTATAATTTAAGTTGTCTCTAACTGAGTTCTAGTATTTTAATATTCTACCTCTGTCTAATAAACTAAGTGATTTGTTATTTAAAAAAAATTACTTACAATTCTAGTTCACTTTTTAATCCATTATAGAATTGAGAGCTTAGTCCCTTGAATAAACTCTTAAGAAATTATAATATTACATTTTTAAATTCCCTTGGATAAACTTTTTAAATATTTTATATAATTAGTATAATTCATCTTAAAATTAATTCATATTTGCTTATTGATTATACTCTATAGAATATACTTGAGTGAGTTGAATTACAAAGAAATATAGAAGATGCTGAAGAAAAATAGCTTCTATTTAAAAAAATAGAAAAAGAAAAGGCAAAAATAATAAAAAATCATAGGTCTTTAACTTATGAGAATAGAAATTATTTTCTTAAATTATGTGAATATAAAATGGGAATTCATTCTTTTTATAATGAACTTAGGGTAGGATATTTCATAAGGCTTGAAAATATAATTTAATCATTCATTCAGAAAGCAATATTTTACCCTCAATTAAAATTAAAAAAATACCTAAATATGGATGTGTTTATATGAATCTTTTAGGGTTTAATGATATTTTATTCTTACTTTTAATTTTTGATAAGTTTTAAAAATCTATATACATATGTGTAAATAAAAAGTATAGGATTATAAATTGAAGATTCTGGAGATATGGAATGCTAAAAATAATGACAGTCATGGGCTAAATCTAGATTGTTAATGTATCATAACTTAAATTATAAATATATTCTTTTAAAATTAATTGATTTTATACAATCATGAACACTATTTATTTTTCAAGTACATTCAAAGTAGACTACACTTGAGCTCAAAGAAATTAACCAGGGAATCTGAAATAAAACTTATTTAGCAAGCTGATAAAATGCAATAAAAAACCTGATTTCAAACCCAGCCTAAATAAATGCAAGCATATGGAAAGCTAGTGAATCTATAATAGAACGAGGTAGTCAAATATTAATTGACAAACATTATATATGAGTTAAAGATTTGAATTAAAAAAATATAATTAAAAAAATGAATTTCAAATTTTTTTAAAAAAGCAATTTATGAAAAATGAATTGATTTATTTGCTGAAGAATGTTAAAATGTTTTGCAATAACTCGCATATAGGGTTTTAGAATTATGTTAGAATAAAAGATTTAAATTATAAATCAATTTAATAAATAATAAAGTGCATAAATATTGTTTATATTCCAGCTTATAATTAATATTGTGTTTTAGAAAACATCAAAATTACATAACTGTAGCAAGCTATATTAGAATCTGACCTTATTTCAAGCTTTTGTTAACTTGCAGAAATAGCAAATATGCTTTTTAGGTCTTTAAGGTTAAACAAGCTTGACTTCCAAGATTTCATAGTAAACATTAAACCTTTTGATAATTTTAATGATATAGGTATGAGGTAGCAGAACATATTTTCACTTAACTAATCAGTCTTCTAAATAGCCCTTGTCCTCAAAATTATAAATTTTTAGGTTTCTGGAAGTATTTTTGAGAAATATTTATTACATTTTAAGTTAAAACCTAGGATATTATTCAGCGAGCACCACAGAAAAAAGCTATGCTGATCTTGTTGTCCCAAAGCTTAAGGTTGCTCACTGCTTTGGGGAAATGGCCCCCAGGACAACATAAAATATTTTTCCCAAAATTTTCAAATGATTTATAAGTCATTAAAATTTCATAAATACTTATAATAATTCCCTTAATATGTCACAAATGATATTTTAAGATTGACCCACAAAAATCAAGCATCTAATTTAGATAAAATAAAAAAAATTAATTAAATCTTTAAAATTTTATATAAGATTTGTTTCATAGATTTTATTTTTACTTTAATATTATGATTATTAAATAAAGAGTGGTAATTTTTTATTGATTTACTTTTTTATTTAAATTTAAGTAATTCTTTAACTATTCCGATTGAAATTACAGCTCTTTATTTAATAATCATAATATTAAAGTAAAAATAAAATCTATGAAACAAATCTTATATAAAATTTTAAAGATTTAATTAATTTTTTTTATTTTATCTAAATTAGATGCTTGATTTTTGTGGGTCAATCTTAAAATATCATTTGTGACATATTAAGGGAATTATTATAAGTATTTATGAAATTTTAATGACTTATAAATCATTTGAAAATTTTGGGAAAAATATTTTATGTTGTCCTGGGGGCCATTACCCTTGCTATTATATAGTGAATAGTTTCCAAGAGATTAACTTAAATAAATTACATAAAAAGTTAAAATGGGCGCTTATTAGAGCAAATAAATTGATATTTTTCTGTTTAAAATAGGCGTGTATGATAAGAAGCTGCAAAGACAATATCTGATGAATTTAACTAAATAATTTAGAAATATACACATTATTTGAAACACGGTTTTGTAAGAGAAAATCTTTGTTAAATTGTACTGTCAGCATGACAATTTAATATATTATTATAGATAGATATTTTAAGCTGGTTTTAACATTTTATGCTTCTTTTTTAGGTTCTATGAACAACTTACTAAAAGCTTAGTAGTTAACGATTGCGACTTTGACATGAAAATAATGATTTTTATCAATAATTGAAGGACATATGTACGCTAAATCTTTAAGAAAAAATAAAAAATATCAAAGAATTGTTTTTTCTCAGAGAATTGAAGAAGATAGTTTAAAGCTTGAAGGTGAAGATATACTTCAATAAATGGCTTTATTATAACCTAAAAAGTATTTTTTATTATTGTAGAAATAAATTTGAATTTGGAAAATTAAATAAAATTAAATTATAAAATATCAAAATATTGGCAGTTTACATTATTTTAACCTAGAAAATAATGTACTTGTTTAAGAGATAATTAAAAATTAACAGGACTTTACTATTGGCGGTACTACCTTGATCGAAATAAATTGACTTCAATTTTAGCATCAAAATAAAAAAAAACAACAAATCAAATAAAATTAAAATCAATTCATCTAACTTCATGGAAGTGAGGAACCACGCCTATAGTAAAGTCCTACTAATTTTGAGTCTTCTATTTTACAAGTACTACATTTTTTAGGTTTAAAAAATGTAAACTGCCAATATTTTTATATTTTATAATTTTAATTTAATTTAATTTCCAAATTCAAATTTATTGCTAAAATTTTGTCCTATTTACTATATGATTGATAATAAGATTAAGTAAAATAAAAGATGGTTAATGTCTGAGATATTGTTGTCTCAAAAGTAACTCTGATTATGGACTGCTTACCAGATTTCTTCACTTTTTCTTGTTCTGTACGTGCTTCATACGTAGAATGTTAAACATATTAAGAAAGTTATATCAAGTAAACTTTGGGATATTAACTAAATTGACTAGCTTTTAACGTTAGAAAGGAATGGTGCTTTAAACAAAAATTATATGGCTATAAATCAGCTAAAAAAACTTAAAAAGAGCTAAAAGAGAAATTTAAAGTTAAATATTAATTGACGATATATACCCTAACCTATTTATTCATTTGAACAATTTAAACTTGGCAAAGTTATAGATTCTAAATTTCAAATGTCTAAATAAATAAAAAAGATTAATTTCTTGTTCTAGTTTAAACTTTAAAAATGGTCTTCTATCAAAAGTTATGTTAGAGATTCCATCTTTCTCCAGTTATATATCTGATTAGACAGGAAAAAATCATTCATTAAAAGTCTTTTAAAAACTGTTGAATTGAGAAGCTGGATTTCATATATAAAAAAGTACTTCTTGCAATTGCCGAAATGAAAAGTTATAATGATTTGCAAAAATTTCTTTCATATGATTATGACTTCTTTTTTATTATTTAAATTTTATAAACCAACACAAATAAATAAGATAACTTTACTATTATGGATCAGTCTTTAATGAACTAAATTCTCAGATATTTCGGGAATGGGGTCAAACTCATTCCACCCTCATAATGTATATTATTTATTTTGTAGTTTGATAGAGTTTTTAATGCTTTGTAATAGTAGCAGATAAACTCTTCGTGTGCAATTAATATTTTCGAGATATGACCCCAACTAAGTTCACTTTTATATATATAATTATACTAAAAAATAAATAAAAAATTTCAAGTTTTTTTTAAAAATGCTAATTTTGCAATTTAAATTATTGAAATATATAGGCATAGATTGTTCAGATGGTTTAAGCAATACCTATTATGAATATCATTTAATTGAAAGTTTAATGGAGTTTTATACTAAATGAATTCAAAATCACTAAAGAATATAATATCAATATCTATGACTATTTTAAAGTCACTATTAGTTTCTCAAAATTCTTAAAGCCCTCCATGGATAAGATCAGGATGATTATATATTTTTAATTTCACAGACATTATTTATTTATTCGATTAGGAAATCAATAGAAAATATCTTTGAAGGCGAATATAATTCTACCTTACAGGCAGGAGCGAACTTTGGCAAATAGCTACTTGACACTTTGAAATACATATTCCAGAATTTTTTATTTCAGCTTACTAATAAATATAAAACAGCAGTATTTTTTCGTGTTCATGATTCTCTCTATAGTGAGATTATTTTACTTCCCAGATATTTAGTTTTTTGCTACTAGAATCTTCATTTACGTACTTATCTTAACAAAAGTGAATCAGTCATTTGTGGTGAATTGTAAACAAAGTGAAAATAACTTTTTGCTAATTGTGGTGCTTGTGTACATTTAAATATAATTGTTGCGATTTAATCGTTTAGAGACAATTATTTTGGTGAATTAGCAAATGACTAAAATAATCTAATGAACAATGGCTTAAAATAATCATTCGCTATCTATAATATGAAATTAATTAATTTAATCAAAAACTTAAAATACTAAGAAGTATTCTTATAGATTAGACGCAGTTGGAGGTAGATAAAGTACTCATATAAAATGTAAGTGACAAAAAATATATCTTTTTTCTTATTTTTTAGTAGTTCTACTTGGCAAGAACACAAGTCCTTAGCAACACGACACAGAGAGTGGATTTAAAAGAATATATATTGAAGATGAATATGATGATGAAGATGAGGAAGTTGGAACGATTTCTTATACATTTCCATTTTTTATATGTACAAAAAGTATTCTAATTAGATTCAATTTAATTTCTCTAATCATCAATTTTTCTCATTATTTTTCATGATTAAAATATAAAGGTGATTATGTTTTCTAATTAAAAATATTACTATAGTGAATCTTTGATAATAGGCTTTACTTCTCTTAATAATGTTTTTAGAGCAAGTGCAATTGGAGGCACCTTAAATTATAAAGTTTTTCCTAGTTGTTAATTAAATTATTGGCATATTGTTTTATGAAATATTTTAACTTGATTATATTTCAGGGTAGATGATTCTTTGACAAAAGTTTTTCCTAATTAGAATTATTTTGCTCTTGAACTTAGTAAAAGCAATTATCAAAGTGGTTTTGCAGAACTTAGATTTAAAAAATAAACTCATAAATTCTGATAAGAGAGATGCTTCATATTTAGAGTCACTAAATCTGACTTTGAGAAGAGGTAAGCAAATATTTAATTTCATTTTTCATTAATTATTTAAAGAAAATATCATTCAAAATGCACATTTTAAAAGAGTAAAATATAAACTCATATCTTTATTTATGATGTATCTGCAGCACAAGGAAGAAAGAGTGTGTTTTGGAGAGAAGAGGTATGTTAAAAGCCAGATTTAAAATAAAAGCCTAAGCTTCTTCCTGATTAGCAGATGTTCTGAGTTTGATGATAGAATAACAGGCAGTCATTATTAATAGTAGCCTTGAAAATTAAATGAATGAATATAATAATTGTAATTAATTAATTAATGATATAAAGAAAATTTCAATTTTTAATTAAAGATTGAAATAATTTTACGAAATATCTCACCTATGTTATTATGTTTTAGAAATAAATATTTATAATTACTTTTTCTTAATTTTATTTATTATTGGTGTATCATCCTGATTTAATTCCAGAATATTTAAAATAATAAGCTATTAATTATGTTTTTAATGAATTTCTTAATGCTTTCTATCATGTTGCATATCAAAATAATAATTTTATTTTATATATTTAAATAAATATTTTATTATACAGTAATAGCTGCTTAAATTTCTTTAAAGTTGAAATCATTTTAACCAATAATTATAATGAGCTCAGTAAGAACCTTTTTATGTAAAATTAAATATTTATTTTTGATATCTTAATTTTAAATTTGTTCCTAGCTCTTTATATTGCTTAGTGATAGTAACTTGTTTTGAATTTTCTATATATTTATTTAATTAAGATGTTTATTAATAATATATAGAGCTCTAATTTGTATGTATAACTTAAAATTGTTTTAATTAATTAAATTAAATGATCTATTTTCGTTGATTCCTGTTCTGGATTAAAAAAATATCATATTCTTGGTCATCCTTTTAAATCGCTTGTTTTATGTTTTAATAAGTATGTTTGCTTTTTTATTGCTTTGTCTTTCTTCATTTGAATTTTTCATTACTTGCTGATCAATTTTCATGTTTTAATGGGGTAATCGTTCAACTTTCAATATTAATAATAACTGGAAAAAGTACTCTCTCATTTTATTGAAACTTGTTTCTGCAATTATAAAAAAATACAAATCTGTAAAGATCAATTTCTGTTATAAAAGTCAGAAAAATTTATTCTTATATTTAATATAAATATGTAATTGGCTATCCATTTTAGATTGGAGTTCCTATTTTAAGAATCTATCATAAGTAAATTACTCATCATTAAGAAAGGATTATTAAGCTTTAATAATGAATTTCATATTTAAATTAACTACTTTAACATTTGGAATTGATGAACTCCTTATTTTTTGGTTGTTAATTAATGTTATTATTTGTACAAACAAGAAGACATTCTTTTATAATTTATATCAATACTTAATATTTTGAGATACTGCTGTTCAAGTTAAAAGCATCTTTAAGAAGTTACTATAAATATCTATTTTCTGCTTTTTGCACTGATCTTTCCTGTTTATTTTGTTTATAAATAATAAAAATTATTTTATAATAATAAAAACACTTTATTTTACTAAACACTAAATTATTATCAAGTATTGTTGTCTCGATCAGCGCTATACCTTGCCTGTTCAGAAAGTTCTTTAGTGATCTTTTATCAGGAATTTCAAGATCGTTATTATAAATTGACAATTATTCCTTCTGAGGTTAACATACTTCCTTTATTATTTTAATTATCTCGACTAAATAATCTATTATCAATTTCTAAATACTTTCTATTAAAATAATGAGAAATATAGTGTATTTAAATAGTATGATATGAATAATAGGGGCTCTAAAATGTCAATTAATGTTTTGTCATTTAGAGAAACTTATTATTAATTTAAGTTATTCATTTTTAGAAATTATATTGTTATCAATTGACTTAGATTTTAAAAACATAAAAACTAAGTGAGATATTTTGACGAATCAAAGTAAGTTTATATATTTAACAAAAATGCTATATTTTTGGCATCAGTAAAAGTAACAATTTACAGTAAAAATAAGTATATATAATTTAGTTTTATCTTAAGCTATTGTATTAACTGTAATTTTCAAGCAATTTTTTCATAACTGATGTAGTGATATCATTCAGATAATATTTGCCAAATATATAGATATCTTTCTAAAGATAGACGTTTTAAAGTACTTAAATAAAATTGAATAATTCTATACATTTCAAAACATTTGATATCTCAATTTAGAATTTGACTTGAATCTACAGTTTTCAATAATAAAGGTTGATGAACTGAAATTATTATTAATTTATTTTTATTTAATTATATTGGTTTAATGGATCCCTTAACATAAAACATATCTTTTTACAATTTATTTACCTTTAACGTATTCAATTTTCATTGAGTATTTTCATCTTTCACCTAATCTTACAAATAAATATTTATTACTTCATAAAGATAAAAACATTTCAACTCCTAGAGGATTTGTTATAATTGACAAAAAATATTCAATATACTCTTTCCCCATGAATACTAATAAAAACCTTCGAAAATAAATTCTAATAAATTATTTTTAATTAATAGTATTGTTTTATCACATTTAAAGTTAAGATTAAAGATTTTATAGTGAAATAAAAACGGAGAGAACAATTTTAATAATTAAGAATTATTTTTATTATATTTATATTTAATTACAAATAGTATTGACGTCTTACAACAGATCCTTTATTATTTTCTGATTAATATAATTAATAATTTAAATTTAAATTTTCTTTAATACTTATTATATTTAAAATTTACTGAGGAGATTTAGCAATGATTTTTAATTTTTAGTAAGTCTACAAGCTGTTAATCAAAGAAGCAGTTAATCGCCTTTAACTAGTACTTATAGTTTCTATGATTGTCAGGATCAATGAAAATCATGCTTATAACCTTTATGAATAATATTAAATGTGAGATATATTCATAGTCTTACTTTTTCCACTAAATTGTGTCCTAAATAGACGCTCATTTAAATTTTTTCTTCTTACTGCTTTACTTTAATATATAATAAAAAGATACTAAAGTTTAAACTCTGTTACTTTTTTATTCTTTCTCATTTAAACTCACAATTATAAATTACTTGAAAATAAGCGAGAATAGATTCGTGTTAAAATAAGCTTGATTTCTGGTACAAAGAACTTATATTTTGTTAAAGATATAGTTTGGATTTATCTGACTTATTTTTCTAAAAAGCCTATTTCTGTCTAACTCTAGGGATGTATTAGGTACATTTTCAAATTTCAGAAAAATCTTGGAGATTATTTACTCATGACACTTGAGTTGACAAAAAACACATCGATAAAATTTGTTACTTAATAAGCTAGAAGAATGTTATATAAAAAATTTTATAGATAAGAGAGAAATTAACAAAATTTATCTTGCATGTAAATTATAATCGGGAAAAGGCAATTCAACAATGATATATTTATAATAATCCTACTAACTATGATTATATATCTATTAGCTTAATGAAAAATGATAGTAAAAACACAAAGTTTTAGGAGAAAATTAATAAAAGCATGAAATTTTTTTATTACTTATCACAGCACTTAATAAACTTTTATTCTGTTTGCATATATTTTAAAATAAAAACCATCTTGTTAAACATGAATAAATTCATATTGAAAATTACTTACAATTTCAATAGAATATAGAATTATATATTCTAGTAAGATTTTATTACTTGCTATATTTTTCTTTTTTCATTCATAGTTCTTTGCATAATTTGAACAATTAGAAGACTCAATAAAGAAACTAAGAAGTTTAAAAACAACAGAATTCGAATCAAATAATTTCTTAAAATTACTTAGCAGATCAAGGTGAATCAAGATTAATGAGTTTATTGATTACAAGACTATAAATCAGTTTAAGAGAGAAAGCCCTTTGAAAAGAAAAAATCTCAGCTTATTAATAGACAATAAATCAGCAAATAAAGAAGAGCCTAAACTATAATTTTACAAATAACTAAATTCTTTCTTAAATACCATTTAATATTATTTTTACATTTCATTGTGAGGTAGCTAGAAATCATAATTTTCCAGTATGGTTAATTTTATAACAATCCCCCCAAAAAATTATAATATTGATAAAATAGAAATCAATCGTGATTATAAGTATATTTAAGCAAACATAAAACAAAATAAATATGCTGATTTTTCTGTCTATTTAAGTCATAAACTCAATTAGATTTGATATTAAGCGCTTTTTTATTTTTCAATATTTAAACTTCTTAAATCTTTTCTCATTCTACGGAGATCAGGTATTGATAGTTATTTTAATCAAATTTTAGTATATTTAAAATTTTCGCAGTTTCTCTGTCATTTACTATATGATTTCACTCTTCAATTTAAACATCTATATAATGATATGTATAGTATAAAGTTGATTCATCTGACTAATGATAATCTTCATTGTTGATTATAAAATTTTATAATAAAATATTCGAAATTTACTTTTATACTTTAGAGTTATTTGTTGTTAGTCATAGAGTTTAAAGTATGTTTTATAGCAGGTCTGCATCTTTAAAATTCATTATAATTTTAATCATGAGATATATAAATATAATACGTTAATTCATATTTTTAAATAACTTTTTATTTTTCAATGATTTATGATCAATATTGTTAAAATAAATATTTTAAATTAAATTATTTGATCAAAAGAAAAAGGCTTGATTTTTTGATCTCTCAAATAATATTAGTCTCATTTCACAAAGTATGAATATATTATTAAAATTTTCTTAATGACTTGTTTCAAATTGCTGGCTCCTAAGAAACATCTTTCTCTTCCTTAATTCCAAATAGCTTGCTTATTTCCCTATATTGAAAATTTGGAAAAAACTTCTGAAAAATTTTTAACATCATTATCATAAAAGACATTATAGCTATTAGAATAGGAGTTCATTAAATTTGAATATATTTTCATAAAATTCATAATTATTATAATTTTTAATAGGTTGCTTTTAATAACATAAGTCTTATATTAGTACTACTACTGCTACTTTTAAAAGAGGTTAGTATGATATGAAAAACAACTAGATAAAAATATGAATATGAGTAATAATTATTATAATTTAATGTCTGATTAAATTTTATTTCTATTAATATCCTTATTAAAAGATGCTGCTAGAAGACTATAGGGTGTCCTCTCAAAAGAAAAGCTGGTCCTCCTGGTCAATTAAGCTGTCGGCCTCTATCCTGAAACTAATCTTCACCTCAAAGAATCATGCTATTTAGCCACTGCAAGTCTCCATCTTCAATGTTCATGAACGGCTAAAGAGACTTCTCGATTTTATCTACAGCCAATCCTGCCAAACTAAAGAGATCTACGAAACTGTGGAAGCCACCCATGGCCCTGAAAATACGAAGAAATATGCCAGCTACTTACAAGAGTAATTGGATATTAAAGAGATGGCGAGGGAGCTCTTCCACTAACGAATATTAATAAGATAAAGAGCTATGCTTTAGATTAAACGAATGATGATTAAAAAATGGCCGATTTTACAAGATGACTTGAAATCAGAAGAATTATTTAAGAGTCAAGTGGAATCCGCTATAGAGTATTCTTATAAGTCCTAGTAGAAACGGTTCAGAAATCAGAGGAAAATCATTTTTGGCATCGAACCATTTGACTAATAATACAAGATTAAAGACATAAAAAATTAAAATGCCTAATGCAAGTTTAATCTCTGAGGTACGATATCTTTTTCAAATACATTTTATTATTTAGGGATGGCTAAAAATCTTTTCTGTTTACTTTTATGGCCAGAGGAGATGCCTGTTTAGGAGATGACTGTCTAGGAGAGGACAAGTCACTGAAGTGCTTGATGCTCTATCGAATAGTGCTAAAATGGAGAATAAAAGGTAGGCTTTAGCAAAGCTAAGTTAGTCTCAAAGAAAGGATTTAATAGAGAATCTTACAAACAGAGAAAAGATCAGATTAGAGGAAATCTACCAAGATTACACTGGTAATAACAACGACATGAATGATTACTGGATGATTGCAAAGAGAAAATAAAACCCAGAACTTTCAGTGTTCTCTAACTTCACCATTGACATCTTAGATTTCAAGGATAGACTTAGACCTCTTGCCTAGGATATTTCTTTTTTCGGCTCTACAAGAAGAGATCAAAAGTAAAACGTGATTAAAGGAAGAAGCTGAATTCAGAGAGAAGATGTAAGTAAAGTCTAAAACGAAATTTAAAATGCTGAAATCCATGAAAGCTACTCATCCAGTGAACGAGAAGCTTGAGATAGTGAGAAAAAAAGTTTTAAGACCAAGATAATAGACAGTGAAAGCATGAAAACTTTTCATAGTGCATATCGTTGCACTTAAAATTCCCTAATATTAAACCAATAAAAAGCCACTTAGTGTAATTTTCATCATTATAATGCTCTTAATTGTTGTATTTAAATATTTCAAAAACCTCCAATTTTCACTTTTCAACTTTTATTTAATAAATAATTTATTCTATGAAATTGATTTATTAAAATTAACAATCTCCTCACTATACATTTTAAAAATAGAATTCTCTGATTAATGAACAATAATGGTTTGAAACCAATCTAGTTCTTATTGTGCAATAATCTAATAGTATCCCAAGATAATAGCTTATCATCTTCTTCTTAACTGTTCTAATCAGACAAAAAACTTTGATTTAAATTTTGATGCCTAATAATTATACTATATGTACTAGTAATATATATTTATTATGACACATGCACATGAAATTGATATTTGGCCAATTCATGATGATAGTTTAAATTTAATATTTAAAAATTTCTTTATAAGAAATTGGCTGGCCTTGATTTCTGATTTTTCTAGATAGATCTCAAAATAAACTTATATAAAATGTATTTATTATGATTTTTTAACCAAGATTCATATTAGGCTTACACTTATTACTTATTGTCATTAAAAATTTATAGTTTTATAATCATGTTACTTTGGAGAAATGTTTAGTTGGATAATCCTAATAATAAGAAAAATATAAAATGCTAACTCAGACTAAAACTCTAATGAATCATACAAATACCATTTATTTTATTATCTTCACTTTTAAAACTTTCTAATTTGTATTCAAAATCTTAGACAATAATTGACAATATATTATTATATTTGTTTATTAAAAAATTCTCAAAGTTGACTGTCTTTTCTACAACATCTAATATATGATATTATATTCATGAATTTTATTTTTGAAAATATATAATATTTTCAAATTCCGAAAAGCATAAGAATAAAATCAAGCATTAAAAAGACACTCCAAACTTCAAGATGCGATTATGAATATTTTCACATCTTGGGTTTATTGAGAAGGATTTGAAGCTTGAAGCAGCAAATCAAGCTATAAGTCTTCTTTGCTCTATACTTTGTGAATAAAATATATACATTCATACAATTTACTTGTACATATTTATTCAAATGATTGGTAGAGATAATTCTTTTTAAGAATTTTTTCATTCATATTGAAGCCAGAAATGATTTTTTATATAATTATTGCTATAAATTCATGCAAGCTCTACTTTTTGATAATTATTCTTTGATAGATTCAAAATTTACTCCTAAATTTATAAATTAATGATATAATGTTAATTTTTAAGTTATTACCTTTTTGTTTGATTCACTAAATAAATATATAGCATGGTTTTATTGCTTAATTACTAGGTTTATTAGGTCAAGGAGAAGGTCATAAACTTACCACTCATTTTGTTAAATTTTTAATTCATATCTTAAATAATAATAAGATGCCATGAAATATTATAGAATCATATTTAAGACTTTCGTCAAGTATATTTTGTGATCACTGTCAATGAAGCTTTTAATTTTTAAAAATTGAACAAATCATTTTTTTCTTTCTTGTTATTATCCAAGGCATTATCGAGCTATATTCAGCTTAATTAGTAAACTAAAAACAAATAAAATTAAGAAATAAAGCATATATAAAGCTTCAATTGCTCAATCTAATAATTATACTTACAATAGCTTTGTTATTGTTAATCAATCCTTAAGTTCATCTATAATTACTCCGATTTAGCAGAGTTATTCGGATTTGTTGTATATTTATTAAAATCTTGTTGGTTGCCACCTCTATGCTATTTTATAATACATATTCTAAAGATCTATAATCTGTCAAATTTGAATTTTCGCCACATATTAATTTAAAAATTAAAAACTATAATTATAGTCTATTTTATTAAAATATTTTAATCCTATCTTCAAAAATCGGTAAATGTTTTATATAATTTTCACACCTTGGGAATATTAGCAAGTTTAAATTTTTATAAATAGATAGTTTTCTCTTTATATAAAATGAGGTATATAATAACAATTATTTATTAATTAATTAAATATTATCAGAAATATTTAAAAAGATGCTTAGTTTATTGTATACTAATGTTACCTTACAATTTTCTTCCATTTATCAAACAAAATTTATGATACTTAAATAACTTACTTATTTTTTATAGGCACTTGTTTTACCTATTATTTATAGTTAAAATATTATCTCATTTAGTAAAGAACTTTTTATTTTTTATTTTCTAATGATTGATCATAAATTCCTATTACATTTTTTTCATATTATCACTATGCTTATCTAATCTTTTTTAGTTATTTAAGAATAACTTCCCAATACAAGATAATTTTTTCGGTTTAGGAATTGATGAAATATATAAATTAGAAATGTAATATTATAAATTGGTGCATTATATTTATAGAATCTGATAATTCTTAAATTAAAGCTAATTATATTAATTTTTAGCTTCATGTTGATAATAAATTGTATCTTATTGTAAAATACGATGTCAAAGCCTCGTTTTATATAAATTTAACTTTAAATTTTGCTAGTATTTTATATTTAATTAAATTTAGTATGTTATTTTGTTCTATAATAATAATTTTTATATAATTTATGGAAATATCGCTTGCAAATATTTATTCGATGACAATAAGATAACTCTTGTATCTTAACGACAGAGATATATGAAACTTGTTTGCTTTAAAATAATATAAAAATTTGTCAAAAAGAAAATCAAATGCAAACCATTTTAATTATGAATGTGAAGTGAGTGTATGTGAATAATTAGTTTTTAAAATATCAGCATAGTTTAGCTTAATTCTGAATATTTTTTGCTTTTCATTTATGTACTTTTGATTTATGTATATACTTAGACCTCTCCTTGAGCTTAGGTACAATATTTTTTTTTCTATTGTTTTGGTTTTTCAGCTTAATCCTAAAATCTCCTTTGCTTCTTTGTCATTTAAGTCTTTCTGAGCACCCCTCTGTCTACTGCGATTCCTCCATTGCTGGTTTCTCCACAGTATTGTGACTCTCTGATCTATCTCTTTGTGGTCTACCCCCAAGCCATCTGCCACCTTAGTCTTGTACTCTGAAGCCATCTCTACCACCTCTACACCCTCTTCAGCAAGCCCTGCATCCTCCTCGGTAGTTGCCATCGGCGTCTCTCTTCTCTCGCGCTTGGCGGCTTTCATCCTCATTAACACCCCCATTTATAAGTCTCTCCTCTCTCTCTTGACTTATTCATCAGCTGGAGGCTGGTCTCCACATTGGGCATCTTGGAATTTATGTCAAACCAGTATTGCAGGGGAAGTCACGGGAAGATCTTCGACTGGGGAGGGTGGCCAGGAGAACCATTCGATTTTCCATGATTTTCTCTATGGAGATGGGGCCTCCGACTTAGACATCTATGCTGGGGGTCGAGATAAGCAGAGATCTTAATTTCGAAAGACCATCGTATGCCATTGTGCGAGCGCCCTGAGGCACATTTCCATTTCTCAGACTGCGTGTATTCTCCATTAAATTCAGTCAAACCTGCGAATCTCCTTAGTCTGCTAGTCTTTCCACGCTGTACTGAGCGTTTTCCTTTAATTTGCTATTGGGGCGCCTAAGCGGATTCTTCAACTATCTAATGGGATTCGATAGAGATGGAGGGCACTTACAAATAGGGAAGCAGAGGAATCTTGAAGCAATTTACAGTACGCACTGCACTCGATGGCATCTCGACCAGTTGAATTCCCTCCCACTCTGGCATTTCAGATCTCCATTATGACTTCTTCGCACTAAATGGTGCAGGTCCCGATACCAAGAAAGAAGGTGTAATCATTGAGTAGGTAGCAACTAATACAATCCTCTCTCTTATTATTGATAAAATACAAAATATCAGGAAATTATATTTACAAAATAAATTACAAACTGGCATTTAAAATATATTTATTGGCTAGATTATATTAATGTGCGAAAATAACTTTAAAATGCGATGAATATTCAAAACCCCAAAACCCCTTAGTGAGGTTTATAAGTGCTTTGATTAGTAGGGTAAAGTTGGGGTTTTATTAGGGTTAGTAGAGAAAACGCAAGTTTAATGAGACTTTAATATGTATTTAATGAGTATTAGTTTAATTATATCACACGAATTTTACTTGCTTGTCTTTGTTGTATCTCTTGAATCTCGCTTTCTTTAGTGGTTCGAGCATATCGTCTAAGGATTGTCTTGGATATGCTGGAGCTCTTACTATTATCTTCTCTACAATCTTCTTTATTTCTTAGCATACATCATCTTGTTTTATGTGCTTCTCAGCTAGATTTATTGATTATTTTTCATATTTTGTATTAATGTAAGTCATGCTTTCCATATCGCACTCTAAAATTATTGCAGCTACTGCCCAAACATCCCACTAAATAGAGCCATTAGTCCATTTCTCTCTGATTGGGAAGTAACCTGGAGTACCAAGAACCTTTGCTAAGGTTACAATCTCTTATCTTAAGGCTCTATTAAAATCGATTACAACTACTTCTAAAGGGCAAAGGTTTAGCATAACATTTTCAGGCTTCAAATCTCTATGAACGTATTCCAAGCTCGTGAAGTTCCTAAACACCCTTTATCATATTAGATAGAATATCATTCAAGTCATCTGGGTATCTGTTTTAATATAGATAATCTCGGAGAGTCATTTCAAACTTTTTTAGCCTTAGTGCGATGAAACCAAACCCTAAAATAACACCATCTAGCTTGAGCAAATTCTTGCAATCTTTTTTCTAAGCCTCTCTAAGTACAATATATTCGTTAGCAAACTCATTTTGATACTGCTCGTTTTTAAGGAGATAGCTGAAAGGATATACCTTGTAGGCATAGTCATCAACCACTATGAGTTTTGCTTTAGCAGGTACGTTTATATGTAAGTAGTTTTCAATACAACTGCTAAGGTCTACTGCATTTAGTGCAGGAATATACATGGCTCTCTCTTAAAAGCATGCTAAAAAGACATTACCAGCAGGTTGATTCATTAATTCTATTCGCTTCTGCCTCTTGAGCTTCTCCTGTTGTTCTTTTTAAGTCTCAAGATTATTAGATTTTCTTTTAGCGGGCACTAATTTCTAAGTCTCTTTATCTTAAATCAAGAACTCACTTAGGTGATGCTTCTGCATATGTTTCTTAACTTTAGCTGAGTGAGTATAAGACTTCTAACAAGTCGTGCACTAGTACCTGCCATCGACCTTATCATGCTTAAAATACACCTTAGCTTTCCCAGAGTGAACCTCTTTCATATGTCTCTTCAAACTGGAATCAGTAGAGAAAAAATTTTAGCAGTCTTAGCATTCAAAAGTTTTAATCCTTTAAATCTGAAGCTGTTCCTTTTCTTCCTCAACATCTTTTATTAATGTTTAAACTTCTATTTCAGCTTTCTCTTTCATGTTTTAAACCTATATAATAAAAACCTGTGCTTCAAATTCAAGAGCTCTTAGCTCTGCCTCCCTCTCAATATATATAACTTCTTGTTTCTTGGTTGAACCAAAGTTAAGCATTGATTGACCTGCTCCTAAAAGTGCCGCTCTACGATTTAAGTTGACCGCCATGTTTAAATTCAAATTTAAATTTCTATTATAAAGCTCTTAAAACCTCTATAGCTATAGCTGGACTATATAGGAGTTGCTACAGCATTAATGATGGTTTGATCTCAGCTCTAAGACTTCATATTTATACTCAGTTTATAACTATAATTTTTGTAATTTTGCACTTAATAATTTTGATTCTGGTACCAACTCAGATAAAGGCCAGGTTGGTACTGGTACCAATTAAGTTTTGAACCAGATTGGAACTTTTCCATTAAAACCTCACTGGATTAAAACTAGGTACTAATTAAGTTTTGGTACTATTAAATTGGTACCAATTAAACTTAAACGAATTTAGTACCGGTACTAATTAAATTTAAACAAATTTAGTACTAATTTAATGGAGTCTAAATTGATAAAAATGGAGCTCCATCTCTGAAGTTTGTTACAGCTTCTGCGAACCTTCTCCACGTATCTTTACAGGGTTGACCTCCTATAAGATGCCCATATTTAATAGTAAGATTTTAAAGGATAGGATCCAGAAGTCTATAAATTAAAACTTGAAATTCATTAATAGGAAGAGGAACAAAGATGGAATCATTCAATGAACAAATGAAAAGGGTTGAGGCTCAAGAAATGATCTCAAGATTCAGAAGCAAGGAGGATCTCTATCGATACCTTACTTAGCATGGTAAAATAAATTGATGTTAATCAACGATGTATACAGTTGGTCTATTCCTTCCAAAGATGGAAGGTACTAAAATATCATTCTTAAAAGCAATACTCTGCGAGGAGAAGAAAGCTTTTAAAAACATAGAAATCAAACTGATTGAAATACCTAACTACCCAGAGATTTCAGTCACAAATCTCTACGAGGATGCAATGAAAGATGATGAAGTGGTTATTTACCTTCCTAGCAAGAAGTAACTCTCAAATAAATTGCCTGAAAGAAACTTCTTCTTTGGTGTTCTTGGTACAATCAAAGAGGATTATTTGAGATAAATTATAGAAGAAACTCATAAGAAACGCTTCTCTATTTCTCCTGAAGATTAAAAGAAGCAAGGAATACTAATAAGCGAGACGTGGCTAGCAGAGCTTAAGAGGCATCCTTATCTCTCTAGTAAGCTTTGATTTATAGCTTTTTAGGGAAACCTGGAACTGGTATATTTCTAATGAAAGAGAATGCAAAGGTTCACAGAGAGAGAAAGTCTCAAACCATTCATTAAGTTAGCAAGAGACTTTATAATGAAGTTTAAAAGTCTGATGAAATGAACATAGATGCTGGTGCTGGTACAAAGAGAAGAAACATGGGTCCTAGTATAGCACCAGAGGAAGAAAAGAAAGAGAAGCCGAATCCATTTAAGAGTTCGTTTGATATGTGAAATAATTCATTCATTTAAGTCTAACACTTATTAATAAACATTCATTCTTCCTTTCCTTGCACATATCGTAGTCTAGTCTTTACCGACTCTCTTGCAACTACTCTGTATTAAGTCTAGTGTGTCGATTGGTAGATCATGCATTAGGTGATACAGCAAGAGTTTCTTGTAGTGAGTCTTAATCTAACTCCAATAGAATTCGATTCCATTAAATTGAGGACTGTAAGGAACGTTATACACATGAGTTATCTTTTATTCTTCATAAGCTTTCTTAGATTCCTTAGTCTTATGAACTGAGAGGTTATCAACAAACAGGATGATCTCTTGATCGTTGTACTTATCTCTTAGCTTATGTAAGAACTCTATATACTGCTCTCGCTTAATAGGGCGAGGATGAATAACATAAGTTTCTAAGCCTGAATCTTCGCTGATACCAGCCAAAATTGCGTGAGTGACGACCTTAACCTTTTAGTCATACACTTCTATATTATCGTACTTTTTGTACCAAGACTTATTATTAAAGGTGTTGAACGTAAACACAGCTTCATCAGCGTGTATGAACTTGATGTTATTATCAACATACCTCTGCATTTAATCATATATATAGTTTAAATTATTACTATAAAATGGCAGAGTAAAGTCAATCACTCTCTTCACTCTGTTGACAGTCTTGAAGGTAATACCATTCCTTCAATAAATATTTGCGATAGTCTATGGTGAGATACGCATGTCAGGAAACTTGCGATGAAACATCACAGCTCGCTAGTCAAGTGGGAAATGTGCCCAATACTTAAGAGTCTTAGAATCGCAGAGATATTCAATATGGTGCTAAGAGAACTTTTATTTTCTTACAGGATGTTATCAAGAACCAGAATTGAAATGCTAAATAGCTAACAAGCAATGATACCTAACTGTTGAGGCACTCTTGCGCAGGAGCTTTGCTATAGCAGCATAATTCATAACTGGTTTGAGTAAGTCTATATTAATACTCGCACCATACCTAAGCTTAAGCAGTAAATCTAAATATTTCTCATCATAAATAGACCCCAAAATACGCTAATTTCTATTTCTCATTTTGCAAACTGGCCTAATTTCTCTACTAACCCTAATAAAACCCCAACTTTACCCTACTAATCAAAGCACTTATAAACCTCACTAAGGGGTTTTGGGGTTTTGATTCACATTTTGCATTTTAATTTTCTAACTGTCCTTCTTTTATTTCATGAAACATTTTATTATTTTTAGTTTTCCTAAAATGTTCTATTTTAGCGAAAAACTGTTTTTGTTTTTTATACTCATATATGGGATAAGATAGGTCTAGCAGCAGAAAAATGAGAAGTACATTTAAATCACTTTCTTTTATCGGTACTATTGGTATTTAAAGTAAAAATCATAACAAATTCACTATCTTTATCTTTCGAAATGTAATAGTTAGGAAATAATCTATTATATTATTGAGATAAATGCTAATAAATTTGTTGATTTTAAATAGATATGTAGAAAAAATTAAGCTACTTACCTAAAAGAGAAGTGATGTTAAAGACTTTAGTTATTCATTTTTAATGAACGAATATCATTTTTATTCTGTTAATTTATGAATTATGATGATTTTATATTTTCAAAGATTTATGATCGATAATACTCTTTCAGTTCCTTGCGTCTATGCTAATAGCCTCAGCGCAAATGGAGTTACTACATCTTGCTCTTCTTAATCACAATGCACCAAGAACTACTTGAAATACGCTATCATCAACCTTCCAACTATCTCAAAGAGTCACAAGTATTGTCTTTATCGCTAGAGATGGTCACACTATCGTTATACCATACAAGGTAACTAGAAATTTATGGCAGCCATACGATGTAGATGCTTGTAATGGTGTTACAGTAAATGTCAAATAGGTCAATGGCTTCACCTCCACTCCTTCTGCAACCATGTCTGCAAGGCCCCCCACTGGTAGTACTGGCTTAACGGCATCTTCACCGGACGTCTCAGGTAGTGCCTGTGTATTTTCTCATCAACCTGGATCAGATCACTGTCTAAGGGAGGTCGCCATTTAGAGCTGTGAGGCTTAATTCTCTGATTCAGTATCGTTCATTGATAAAGCAGGGTTGATTAGTTTCAGTTAGATTGAGAATGTCTATTTTCAATATTAATTGTTAGAGTTTAATTGTAAACTTACTATAATTATAATAAACATCTATCATAAATTGTGCTATTTATTTATTATTAAAGATTCAATATTACCTTTTTCGCCTTTTCAACATTTATTAATGGGGTTTTATTTGTTCTTTTTAAATTCTTGCTATTGTGTTTATTTACGTTAACATTTCACCACTTGATTTTTGGGAAATTTTCTAATTATTAAATAATAAGATTTATAGAAGAATAGTCTTTAAAAACTAGAATAAATATGATAAAAAAATATTGATCTATTTTAGATGCTAAAATAATATTTTTCCTTTCTTTATTCTTGTTATTGACTGACTTTCACAGAGAATTAATTTATAGCTGCTCAACAAATTAAAAAATAGCATAAAACAATAAAAAATTTAATTGTTAAATCGATAAGAAGTCTTATTTTATATGCAGTTCTTTTTTGACTAGTCTATCTACTAGGCTTAAAATAAAATATTCTATCACTAATTTATCTATAATTTATTAATAAATATAAATTTATAGAGAAAATCGTATTTATATATTTGAAAGAAAGAAGCCATTTGCTTATATTTGACACTGCTTGAGCATTAATAAGAGTCTAGTCTATTCTGAACATATAATTAATTTTTTTTTAATTTATAAATAACTTATAATCTTCATTTTCTTATCATATTGTAGATATATTAATCAGGTTGTCATTATAATAAAAGATAATCCCAAAAAAATCACAAAATAGATTTTTATCTTGCATTTTAAAAAGAGTATCTTTTGTTAGTTTGTTTCCAATTGACTAGCATATTTAAATCTGTTTATTTATCAATCATTAAAGTTAAGATGATATAAATAATATAAAAAATAATAAATATACATTCAATAAGTTGTGAATTCAAAGCATATTAGTATGACTTAAAAATAAAAATATGGATTAATAAAATTTTAAGGGATTTTATAGTTTATGTTTCCCAGATACAGCTACTATCATCTTATAAATTTGTAAATTCGAGAAAAATAATCATTAGTTTAAGCTAAAGATATAACTTATTGAAGTACCAAAAAATTTTTAGCCTTCAGTTTATTTTTAGCTTTAATGATAAAGTAAATTTTTATGAATACTCATTATTATTATATCAAGATAAGTATCAACTAAAATTTAAACGATTTATAAACAGATTTAGTTATAGCCTTAAAAAATTAATAATATGCTTTAATTTTATGTAATTTAGTCTATTGTAAAGTTGCATCAAGAATATTTTTAGTTATTATTGCTTCCGTTGTAAAATTGTACTTTAAAAAATAAAAATTTATAATTAATAAGTTTCGTATAAATGATGAATACATTTTTCACTTATTTGCTTCCTATTTTAAATTCTAGTATTTTATTCCTTAAATTCTTCAATAAACATATACAAAATTTTACAAATCCTAAAACAAAACAATATTTAATAGTTTTTGGAATTAGAAAGATAATTGCTAGGTCAGGTATCAATCTCACTAAGGACATTCTAATAGAGCTTTCTATTACACTAATGCCAATCGAGGGTAGATAGAGGATTTCTGGGTGCAAGGCATTAAGAGCCAGCCGTTGGGGTTCAATCTGCCAGCTATTCACTCTTCGAGTTGGCTTGAGTCCTATAATTCCCTGCATTAGATGAGTTACCTGGCTTTAGTTCAGTTTCCTAGGTAATAAAGAGCAGGATGAAGGTGGTGCTCAGCTTTCAAAAATGAGATGACGAAAACCATACTAGCCAAAGATAAGTAATTTTCGCCCACACTTGATTAGGGTGCTGAAGCTACCACAGCGAAAGGACGTGGGACCAGAAAGAGTTTTCACCACACCTGCAGATATAATGGTTTTCTTGAGCTCTGTTCTATTGGGTTATCTGGTTTAACATCTTAATTAAGGGTGAAGCGAGGCAGTAGCGTAGATTGGTTTTTTCGGAGTTTTTTTATTCACGACTGCCACTTCATTGATTGCCACGTAATTTCATTTCTGACACGTCTACTTCACGACTAAAGATTGATGGTTTGATTTTAGTATGAAACAATAATATGTAAAATTTATTGAGATTACTCATTAAACATCAATAGTTTTTGGAGTTACTATTCATTCAAATCTATGCTTTATACATTATATTTTTTCAATATTAAAATTATCAATAAAGAAAAAATCTAAATTTCAATTTTTGCTTATAATAATCATATAAAATATATTAAGAAACATATTTGATGTCATTAATATACAAGTCATATAGTGGTCTAAGTGGGGTGTTATCATAGTTTAAATATAGAATTCAATGAGCTGATGTAAGTCTTTAACAGAACCTAAAATAAAACATAAATAATACTCTTAATACTTGTTGTTAAGATTCAATTAATTTTTAGATGATAATATTTTATATAAAAAAGTTTTCTTGGTTACAGTATGTAAAATTTTTATCACAATTATGTAATATTTCTATAAAAATCAAATGTAGCTGTAGTTTCATTAAAGCCAATGCTAGTGCTAGACTTTCTTTAAATACGGATACTAATAAGTAATTATTAATCATTGATTTTTATTTAATTTTATGAAAATAAAAATTTAATTTTCCTATTTTAAGACTTGTAATTATAGAAAAGAATTTTTTCATTAAGAAAGCTTTCATCAAGTGATGTCTGAATCGACCTTTTCAGTATATTAAAGCCTTAAGTATGAATAAATAAAAAAACTCTATATTCAAATATTTTCTAATTTAAGATCGATTATATGATTGTTTTATTTTCTTGACCTTCGAATGTCAAAAAAGGAGAGTTAATAATAATCTTAAAATCTTAAATTAAGAAATTTCATTATAGTTAATTAGTAAAGTTATTAGGAAATTAATATTCAGGGAAATAATGCTGAAGGTACTTCCTACTGGCCACCCCTTCGGAAACATCAGTTGTGGTAACCGACCGTAGTTCTAACTCATGTCCTTTCTTCCTTGTAGCCACTCAGGATTTTCGAACCGGGACATGTGCTGCCATTTAATGTCATACCAGCTCCAGAGGAGTATCCCATTTTTTTTACCAGGTACAAATATCAGCGAACCCTGAGTTTTGAACCCCCTTTCCTATCAGAATTGATCAGTCGATCAACCGTCTCGACAGTAAGTCCGAAATTAAGATTTCAATATATTATATTTGAAATTTTGAGACTCCTCTTGATATATTTATATTAAATTTTAATTCAATTAATATATAAAAATACTCATTTATTAAATAAGTAATACACAGCCAAATTTAATTTAGAGTTATTTATTTAATAAGTCCATAAAATATATTCTTTTTCGGTATTTTATATTTTCTAGAAAATTGAAGTAATTAATTTTTTATTTGAAACTTCAAAGTTTCTAAGTTAATAAAGAGGTTTAGGTGGGTGAGTGTTTCTAACTTTTGGATTTATTAAATAAAAATACTTAGAAAAAATAGAAATTTTAAATGTAGTATTCAATATATAAATATCTTTTTAATTCCTCACATTAATAAATTTCAATATTTTGAATAATGAACAAGTATGATTTCAATTACATGAGTTATATTATTTAGTAGCTTGGAGAGTTACATTTACATCACTTAAAATGATACTAAAATATAAATTATATATTAATGTCAATTTTTCTTAAGAATATAATGAATCTCTCTATGTCTAAAAAACAATAGATTGCTTATCTATTTTTTAATTTCTGAATAAATTCTCAACAAATATAAAGATTGGTTTAATAAACTATTTTTTTGTGTAATAGATGTTTGTTACTTCTTTTCTTAAATAAAAGTCTTTTTAGTTTTTTAATGTTAATTTTAATTTTGTAACTTTATTTCAATATTCATATTAAATTACTATGAAAAATATAATTGAAAACTTGATTAATATATTTATCAAATTTAAGTTGAATAAGTGAATTGGAAAAGTAATTATTCAAATATGAACATAGCTAAAAACATAACAACATAGATTATAATAACATTTTAATTAAATGTATAAACATTAAGGCGTTCAAAAGATTAGCAAAAGTAGAAAATTTTTCTTACTCTAGACCCACTTTTTTTAATGTTTGAATTCATTAAGTTTACAATTGTTTTATTAATATAATTCAAGTTAATATAATTTTACTCAATGAATAAAACTATATTAACTTTTATTAATAAGATTATTGAAAATGCAAATAAGATTCATTTCAAATTTATTGAAATTACTGATTATATAAATTTAAGTATATATGATGGCTTAACTATATAATAATTAACAAAATCAGGATTCAATATCAGAAAGAAAAGTAAAAAAGAAATATTTGTAAATTAACTTATATTTTTTATAAAATTCATGATATTAATGTAAATATAATTATTACTGAAAACTTATGAATATTATAAATTTATAAAAGGTATGTATTCAGATTCTAATTTATATCGCATTAAAACAAAAGCAAAAATAATGAAAATTGTTAAATATTTCTACTTTTCATAAATTGAAGGTTACTCTCAATTTATTTATATATATTATTAAAAAGATTCATTATTATCTTCATATATTTAATAATCTAAAAGTAATACTCTAAAAATGGATTTTTAAAAATAATGTTTATTTCATAAATTTTTATAAATCAATTTATATTTTAGATTTTAGTCTTTAACACAGATATTCTTCCTAATAATGAGCAAGTGACAAGAGCACGTCTGCTATTAAAATTGTCAAAATAAATAAAAAAACTATAAATATCATGTGGTTTAATAAAACATAAAAAAAAAATTAAACAAATCAATATATGTAAATAAAAATAAATAAATAAAAAACAAAAAAAAAAGATTAAATAAAAAGAAATTCAATCATATTTATTTAATATATTTTTATTAATATATATTACAAATAATAATAAATAGTCTCTTCTTCTAAAATGATATCAATGAATCATGAAAATAGTTATAAAACTCAACTTGCATTATTCATTTGCAGCTTCTCAAGTAACTACTTAAATATTTGCGCTTAAATTCATTCACTAGGCAATTTGGTTTTAATCGAGCTCACCAAACTGAGAAAATATCATTGAACTTAAAATGGTTGAGAGAGCATATTCAGCTTTCGTAGAAAATGTCAGTTTGCAACAACACATTTCGAGACTTTGACGACGTTTCGGCTCAATTTCATTTCTAGAGCTTATTCAATTTCAAATTCTCTACATTTCTCTATCACTGCATTTCCTTTGTAGTGACGAGATGCTGCTCAACTATCTAAAAAAAAGTGATTTGACTATTTATTGGAATATGAAAATCTAAAGAACAATTTTCTTAAAAATCAATATTGCTTTAATCAGTACATTCTTTAAATGAGTGAGTAAACTATATTCTAACGATGTTTTAAGAGATTAACATTGTAAGGTAAGTAAATGCAAGCAAGCATGTAAGATCGTGAATAATATAGCTTTGTTAAATTAATTGAAGTTCTTCCATTGAACTTTGTAAAGTATATAAAGCAACGTCACCTTTAAATATATTATGAATAAATAAAAGATCCTAAACGAAAAGATTTTCTTCAAGTTAAGGTCGATTCATGAAAGTGACTTATAATATTTAATAAGCTTTACCCTTAAGAGATAATTTAAATTTTCATTCCCATATGATAGTCTGCTACTATCTTAAAAATAAGATAGAATATATAATTTATTCCTTTATTCTTATAAGAAATGTCTTTATTGTTAAAAACGATTGATGGTATGTGAAATTCGTTTTTGCAATTAAATTCTTTTTAATCAACTCAATCTGCGCATCACTCATTGTTATCAAGGTTGTATTCTGTAAATTAGTTATGATTATTCACTTTTATAAATTAGCACATTTTTTTTTTATTTAAAGCCTTGCTCTTATATAGAGTTTAGGAAATTAAAAATTGGAAATATCTGACATCAATGAAGCTCAATAGAATTTAATATCATTTTTCAAAATGATATATATATATATATAAATGAATAAAGAAACTGCTTTATTCAGCTTTGCACGTTTTAATTGAGAAATGAGCAGTTTCTTAAGAAAATTCTGAATATTTCGATTAAATGAATTTATTTTAAATTAACTTATCAAATTGCAAATATACCATTTTAATTAGAATGGTTAAGAGAGCATATAAAGCTCGAGAAATTTATCTAGAGTATGATTTAAATTTCGCTTTACTAATTAAAAATAAAATCCACAACTATATGCTTCGTCTATATCTTTAGCATTGAAAGAAGGAAGCTCAGTATATCGGTGAGTTCTGTGAGAAGCCTAATTCTCTTTCAAGACACATTATTATTTATTTAAAAAAAACACAATCAAAGCATAGTGTTTATTTATGAACCTACAGGAAGAAGATTCCTCAAAAAAAGGTCAAGAAATATAGCTGAGTCTCTTAGGGTTGAGGTAGAGAAATAAGTCAAAATGAATAAAGCAGTTAAGAACCTCTCAGTCTCAGAGATCAATAAAATTATAAATAAAATCGAGGCAATGAAGATTCCTATCTTAAGAATTATAGACATAGTTTCTTGTATTGAAAGCTACCTCTCACTTGAGGATAAAATAGAAGAAAGAGTTATTAGAGATGACTAATATGCTTATAAAATATATCCTTTCAATTACTTCCATGCTGATGACAAGTTCTAAATGGAATTCGCTAATGAGTATTACGCTCTTTAAAAGGCAAAGTTAAATGATAGCAGGCGTATTTTTACATTATTTTCCTAGATGCGATTTTACTTGGATATTAAATGTAGCATTTAGGCTTCCCCTCCTTGAAATAACTTCAAGAAAATTTATATCTGACAACAGAAATAAAAAAAAATTTAAGTGAATCATTCATTATAATTATTTTTTATAAATTTATTTGATTTTGATTTAATTATATTAAAAGTGGACGAAAGCAGTAAATATTATATTTTTACTACTTGAGCCAATTTTTATTATATATTTATAATTTATAATTCTAATTTTAAAATATTTTTATTTAAAATTCTCTATATATATCAAATTACTTTTCCCCTTATATGAAAGTTAAATTATACACTGTTTTATATTTTAGTTAATTAATTTATTTTATATATTGAAATTTGTTAATTTTAAAGATTTGTTACATTTATTAGCAAATTATTTGAAAATTATTCATATTTTTACATATTAATAAAAAATAGACATTAAAATAAAATTTCATTTCTATTATTCACTATTAATAAACATACTATAACATATAAATTCTAAATAAATCCTCAGGTAGCAAAAATAAATTAATTTTTATAATTCAATTCACAATTATATATAATTATCTTATTAATCAAGTAGATTTCTAATAAATATTATTTAAAAAAATCTTTTGAGTATTTATATTATTTTTCTTTATATTTTAGCATTTGTATATTCACGATTTTTTCACTATTTTAACTGAATAGAAGAGCTCGGTT
Source organism: Oxytricha trifallax (assembly GCA_000711775.1). NCBI lineage: Eukaryota > Ciliophora > Spirotrichea > Sporadotrichida > Oxytrichidae > Oxytricha > Oxytricha trifallax. Next base: position 27,605 of record ARYC01017607.1, on the reverse strand, counting down.
ACGTTCATGAGACTTAAAGCATATAAATATAATGATGGACTTCCAACCTCTAAGAGTATATAATTGATTTCAACAAAGCGCAAAGAGTGTAAGCTTCCCCATTAGAAAATGTACAAGGCACTCTTGGATATTTTCCAGAGAGAGAGAGAAGATTGGAGAGACGAAAACACTTCACGGGAAATATGGGCACTAGCTGCAATTATAATAGAGAGTGACATTCCAAGAAACGATTTCTTTAGCTGCAAGAATGAAAGAGATTCTACGTAAAGAATCCAGCTATATCTCGATCAAATTTAAATAAATGGAGGTCTCAGATAACATGCATATTAAATAATAATTAAACCAAACAATTAAAGTGATGGTAAGATAGAAACAATCAAACAGCAACTTAGAAAGATAAAATTCAGAGAATCTTCACATGACTAAGCCAAAATATGAGATTTTTGGTGAAATAATTGATCAATCAATTTTACACATGTTATATTTTAAATATTAAAATAATAAATCTAGGTACTCCATCGCATGTTTTATACTTTAAACCTGTTTTGCTGTAGAGTACCTTAATTATATTAATTAGACTAAAAAATAAAAATAAATATTGCATTAATTTTTATATAGAAATCATTTAATAATAAAATTATATAATTTAAAATTAAAATTGCTATATTGTTCTTTAGTTCGGCAATAAGATTTTATGATTTCTACTTTTTTATATTAAATATTTAATTTACTAATTTTATTATATATTGAAGATTAATAAATGTAACTATGTAAAAAAGTAATGCAATATTTATTTTTCTTTTTTAATCTAATTAATATAATTAAGGTACTCTACCGATAAACAGGTTTAAAGTATAAAATATGCTATAGAATACCTAGATTTATTATTTTAATATAAAATATAACATGTGTAAATTTGATTGATCAATTATTTCCCAAAAATCTCATATTTTAGCTAACTCTAAGCTTTATGTTTGTGTGAAATATTTTCAAATCTAGCTTTATATGCTCACTTAAACTACTAATATTTAAACATTAAACCCCTATAAAAATTATAAAAAAAACTAATAAAGTAAGCGTTAATTGCAGCTTTTTATCATTAAAACAACTTTAAGGATTTTTGAATGTTGACATTGCTAAAAGTTTTCATTTCTTTTTCTCTATATCTTAGATATTTTTACAAATGTTACACCTTTAAAAAATAAAGTTTAATCTTTAGATTATGTAAAAAGCATCATTCTCTTCAAGTATTTTTACAAGAATTTTCTACAAACCTTTATCATTGTAGTTTATAAAACAATCTCTTTATTTTATATTTAAAAGTTGCAAATTAATTATATTCAATTAAAAATAAGTTGTTAGATCTTAGGATATCTTAAATATTATCAATAAACCAAAACAATGGAATTATTTTGAATTTGCCTTTCCTTTCATGATTAAGGGATTCATTTTCAACTTGACTCATTCCTTCTTATTATTTTCCTTTGAGTCAATGTTGCGCTGGATTATTGAAAGAGAGCCAACCTTCCAGTAAGCAGAAGAGTTTAATCTTTTTTTTTCTCTGAGTTTAAACATTTTTTTAATTAATTTTGCATTTTTATTTAAATTAGGGTTTCATTTTTACATATAATTAAAATCTGATGAAAACTTTATTAAAATAATTTATATATTCATTGTTATATAATATTCATTTGACTCTCATATAAGAAAAATACTGTTTCTAATTAGATATTGCAAGTATTTATCTCATGAAATATAAAAGATATATCCGTTATCTATTTTTCATAAGCAAACATTAGTTTTGCAAAATCTATGAGAACATATTCATATATTGTAAAAATCTCCTCATTTTCATTATCAACTTGCTCTTTAGAATATTCATCTCTAGTAGATGAGTCTTAATGCAAGATTTCCTCATCATCAATAACAAGTAGTCTATGGTTATTTTCCTTTTTATTATTTTTAATGAGAGAGAATGGCGGACAAACGATTTATCTGGAATTTCTTTTTCCCTTTATTTTATTTAAATAGCATGGTTTTTGTATATACAAACTTTTTACGTAATATAAAATAAACTTAGAATTTATATTCAAAAGCTTAGATATTTTAAATTGTACATTTAAAGCAAATACCTTGATATTCCAGAATGATGTTCACATAAAATATCAGCTAAAGGAGGTCATTCAAATTTGTTATAAAAGTGATTTTAAGACATCGAATGCTAATTTTTATTTAATATATTTTTCAGACCCATATTGCTTTTTCTTTCAAGAACAATAATGATGTAATCAACTTTATAAGAAATCTTTCTGTAGTATATTTCTCTCATTTTAAACTTGATTTTAATTCAATCTTTATTTTGATTGATAAAAGTATAGTCAAGTTTTATATTAGGTTTGACGCTGTTTAACTCTGGACATACTTTCTTGCATACAAGATGCATAATTTTTTGCTTTAGATAATTACTCTGACCATATTAAGAATACAAAAAATATAGGAGACTTGATTGCTGTTTTACATTTTTCTTAATTATTAAGTATACAATGGAGTCATTCAGCATTATTTTACCAAAACTTCTCCTCTCTTTCAAGCTATTAAGTTCAATAAAATCATATTAATCTTGGAGATTTTATTTATTTGAAGAAGTTAATGTAATCTTGATCTCATCAACATATTAAGTCTAATTTTACCTTAGTCATCATCAATGCCATAGTCAACTTTTTCATCGTCATTTTCTTTATATATTTTTGGTTGCTCTTTTCTTCTTTATCATACATATTCCTCTTTTATTCTTTGTCTTCGTCATTCCTCTTCATGCTCATTTTTTTCTGGTCCTCTAAATCTTCTTTGACATCCTTAACAGAGCCTCGATCTTAAAAATGTTTATTTAATTTTTCCTAAATACCTCAATTCAAATTGTAGATTTGAATATTCTTGTGAAGACTTGTGTATATTTTCCGAAGTCCAGACCAAGATCCCAAACTTCTTTCTTTTTCTTGTCGAGATATTTCTTTATTTAATCATAAGTCAGGGGAAGGGCCTATCTTTGAAAGCATTATCAAGAGACTAAAGATGTTTAATAAAACCTTATAAGCCTGTAGAACTATTAACATAAGAATAACTTAGATTTATTTAGATTTTTATTCACAATGAATTATAGTGTTATCTTTTTGCTTAAAAAAATCCCAAAGTAATTAAGATAAAGTATCTAAATTTATTTTAATAAAAAATAAATTTAAAAATCCATGTTTTAGCGATTAATAGAAACCAAATTTATTTTTAAATTCTTTTCTATGAGATAAATTTAATAATTATCGAAGCAAAATACAATATATATATATATATCCATTTTATTTCGGGTAAGCTTTCAATTATTCTTGAATTTTTTCTTCTAATAATAATGTTTGAAAAGATAGTGACTAGTTACAAAAATAAAGTTAATAAATTTGTAAAGTTATGTCTTAAAAATTCATCAAATATTATCTTAAATTATTTTGGGGTGTTAAATCTTAAAGCCACGTGTATTCCTTCAAATCAATATGAGTGAAAACAAAGGGTTTCAAGATAAAACAGCAAAAATGTTTTGATTGATCTTTACAAGCATATCTTTTCAGTTTCAAGGCAAGGCAGTTCATGATGAGCAATTGCTTTTAATCAGAATTCTTTATGATAAAAAGCATGTGCAAAAGTGTCTGAGCCAAATCTTTGTGGAACCATCTAATAGGTCATATTTAAATTAATCTATTGTTACCATTCAAAAACTCAAAACTCCTTAATGAGGTTTTTAAGGTCTTTGATTTGTAGGGAATTTGTTAGGAGTTGGGGTTATTAATAGGTTTTAATGTAAGTATATAGTAAATGTATTTAATTTAATCACTCAAAATGAACTTTTGGATCATGTGGTAGAGGTCTGAAGTTTATTTTACTCAATCAACCACAACTCTATCTGCTCTATTGATATGTCTGATCTTGAGTTTGGTTTAATTATTATTGACTCTGCCATTTATTTCATTGATTAAGATACTCTTGTTTTGTCAATAAATTGCTTTATTCTTTGTTTAGCATCCTTCTCGCAACTTGTAGAGTAGTATTCATTGCGAGACATATCGCACTCTATTATTATTGCTGCTAAAGCCCACACATCCCACTAAAAGTCTCCATCTCTCCAGTCTTCTCTTTCTAGATAATAGCCTGGAGTTCCCATAACACTTCTAAGTCTTGATGCTTCCACTCTTAAGGCTCTGTTGAAATCAATTATCGTTACTCTTACAGGTGAAAAGTTCAACATTATATTCTCAGGCTTGAGATCCCTGTAAACAAAGCCTAACTAATTGCCAAAGGTAATTCTCATTAGGTTTGATGGGAGCGCTGTTCTTTTTTTCAAAATGTTAGCGCTCATATTTAAATTTGAATTTAAAATTATAAAACTGCCTCTATAACTGAGAGCTTATAGGAGAGCTTTGCAAACTTAAAAGTGTCAAGATAAGAATTTATAGTATTAGATAAGAAAAATGAGTGAGACGATGCAGCTCTAAATAAATTAATTAGAGCACGGACCGATTTAAGAGGTGCACCGAATTAAGTACGTAGTGTTTTAGGAGGTATTTTGTGATTTTCTGATTAAATTAGTGCCACTAATTTAGTACTAGTTTAACTAAAGCTCCTAATTAAGTACTAGCATTTTAGGAGCTGCTCCTTATTAAGTACTAGCATTTTAGGAGCTGCTTCTAATTAAGTACGTGCAAATTTAAATTTAAATATATGGAACTATAACAAAAGAATATGATATCAATCTCTCAAGTTTGAAACCAGTTCTCAAAACCTTCTCCATATCCTTCTAAGAGATTGACCTCCTATAGGATACCCATATTTAATAGTAAGTTTTACAGAGGTATATAATTGAAATCAATAAACTTAAATTTGAATATCATTTCTTAGATCTGTAAACAAGATGGAGTCAATGAATGATGCAATGAAAAGAGTGCAAGCCACAAGAATTGATTCAAAGATTTAGAAGCAAGGAGGATTTGCACCGCTACTTGGTGCAGCAAGGTAAGGAACTCATAGTAACTAATCTCTGTTATCTAGTTGGTTTGTTTCTACAAACGATGGAATGAATATAAAATTTCATTTCTAAGGGCAATACTCTGTTAAGAGAAGAAAGCATTGAAAACTTAAGATGTAAAGTTGTAGAGATTCCAAACTATCCTGAAATCTCAGTGACTAATTTATATGACGATGCAATGAATGATCAAGAGGTTTCGCAGTACCTACCTACTATGAAGCAGTTGTCTAATAAACTACCTGAAAGAAACTATTTCTTTGGCATACTTGCAACAATCAAAGGTGATTACTTGAAAGAAATTATTCAAGAATCTCATAAGAAAAAGTACATCATCTCTTCAGAAGATAAGGACAAACAAGGGATCAAGATAAGTGAGAGCAGGCTATCAGAGCTGCAGAAGCATCATTATATTTAAAGTAAGATTTGTAGCTTAACTCTTTAGAAAAATCTGGTACTTCCATCTTCTTGATGAACTTATTGTATACAAATAAAAATATTTTATATACCCGTACCTGGGGTCGATCCAGGACCCTTTTGGACGAGATAAGGAATAGAGCAAGCTTCACAGAGCAAAAGTAGCAGACAAAGTATGAAGTTAGCAAGAGATTTTATTCAAATATTTACCTCCAGAGTCAATGAACATTGATGCTGGAGCTGGCAGCAAGAGAATAAACATGGGCCCAAGCAAGCCTTAAGAGGAAGAAAAGATAGATAAACCAGTTCCCTCAAAAGAATTTTAAATGTGACTTATATATTCATTAACTTAACTAAAAAACTTATTTATATACATTCACTCTCCCTTCTTTAGCACACTTTTATGCCAACTAATTATCAACTCTCTTAGCTGAACTTTTTATAAAATCGACTGTATCAATAGGTAGGTCATGCATCAGGTGGTATAGCAGCAGTTTCTTATAATGACCTTTTAGTATACCCCAGTAGAATTCAATTCCATTAAACTATGGGCTGTAAGGCACGTTGAACACTGGTGTTATTCTTAGTTGTTCATAACTTTTCCTTGTTTCTTTTGTCTTATGAACTGAAAGATTATCAACTAACAGAATAATCTCTTATTCAGGGTACTTCTCTCTCAGCTGCCTGCTCTAAGAACTTAATATACTGCTCTGTCTTAATAGAGCGAGGATGAATAACATAAGTTTCTAAACCAGCATCCATGCTAATACCTCCAAGAATTCTCATTGTTTATACCTTGACTTTCTAGTCATATACCTCTATATTACTTTTTCTCTTATACCAAGACTTCTTGATGAAAGTTTTAAAGGTAAACACAGCCTCGTCAGCTTGTATAAACTTAATATTACTCTATTAGGCTCTCTGCATTTAATTATAAATATAATTTAAGTTATTGTTGTAAAATGGCAGAGTGAAATCAATCACTCTCTTGATACGATTAACACCTTTGTAAGATATACCATTTCGTTTATAAATGTTTGCAACAGATTATGCAGAGATCTTCAACTCAGGGAACTGGCGGTGAAACATAATAGCTCGTTAGTCGAGAGAGAAGTGAGCCCAATACTTCAAAGTTTTTCATTAATAAGATAGTCAATATGCTTCTATAGAAACTTAGACTTCCTCTTAGGCTAAGAGTTCAGCTATTATTGCTTTAATTACACAGCTTTCAAGCAGTGAGAACGAATAGTTGATGGACAACGCTTTAAGAGCAGTGCAATAGACTTATAGTTCAGTACTGGTTTGACTTATTCACTTTACATATCACATCCATATAGCTGTTTAAACACTAAATCTATATATTCTTCATTATATAAAGACCCCAAAACTTGTAATTTTTGTATAGCATTTAATTAATAACCCCCAACCCCTAACGAATTCCATACAAATCAAGGCACTTATAAATATCATTAAAGGATTTTGGGTTTTGATTGTTACCAGCTTCATTATTTTATTCATTTTATTTTCAAGAAGCTCTTCATTTGCATCTACTTGCTACTCTTTATCTCCTTGCTTATCTTTTAGTTTGAGATTTAAGGTCTTTGTATATATACACAAGGAAGGACTTTAAGCAGTTTTTATAAAAGTTTTATTTATCTCTCTTGTGTTTTAAGATTCTTTGAGTTCAATTAATGAATAGGGCATTTATACTTAGATAAAATATTTAATTTATTATTGCTTAACTTAAGTAAACATATAATCTGTACTTTACTTAATAAATTTAAAATAACGCTTCATTAACTATTTAACAACAAAAATTGAGAACATAAATATAATCTGACTTTTGAAAACATTCCAATTAAATATTGAATAAGAATGTTTAAACTATTTAATTTACTAATATTAAATGTATCTATAAATCCCTTATAAATTGATTATAATTTATAAAATATTAAATTTAATAGTATCTTTAATTAATACTATTGTTGTTACTAAGTTTTTAATAAACAATTCTTAAAATAAACTTAAATTAAATTTTGAATATATTTTTTAATATTCAACATTTTGAATTAACTTAAAAAAAATAATTCAGTTACGAAGTATTATAATTCAGTAAATTAAGATAAACAATTTAATTAGTGTTTTTCATTTAAATTATTATCTAAATAATGAATTAATAGTAATAATAGCAATAATTGTAATTTATCCCTAATTAATTCATCTGTTTTTATATAATGTTATAACGATTTGAGGAAATAAATTAATTGGTAAGTAAACAGAAGAAGTGAGAAATTTGAAGACATAAATTGGTAATAATGCCTGTAAAAGATGTCTGATGATGATGCTTAATTTGATCCCTTGGAGTAGCACAAAAATCGATTTATTACAAAGAAGTCAACAAAATAAAATATAATATTTAAAGTTCATTTTATAAAGAAATGAAAGAATTTATATTATGATGCTTTAAATAATATTGTTTGTCAAGATTTGAATTTAAACTTATAAGTTAGCAACTAAAATAGCCCTAGAACAAAAAAGAAAACGAGAAATATGTCATAATTATTGTATGGTAGATTGATGTCAAAGATAACGCTCCTGAATGTATAGGAGATTAACAAGCTTATTCTATTGCTTTTTTAATACAAATTTTGATTTTTTTTTCAAGGCTTTCTTAATGCCAAAATAAATATAATTCATAAATCTCGTGATGAGACCGTTGGATCAAACAATCATGATAAATTAAGGATTAAGGGGGGAAAGATTTGAGAAATTTCCCAGTAAAGTTATTAGTTGGAAAGTATAAGGTGAAATATTCTGGTATTTCTTTATATGCTAGGTATGAAATTTTAGAAAGTAAAGAGGAGTTTATATTTCAAACAATTAAAGATATTAAAATTTTATAAGTATTCTATTTTCATAATTATGCAATGATACATTAAAACGTTGAACTTTAATGACATAGAAAATCCGATTATGATTAAGTATCTTATAGATGATGATGAAAACTTCAAGAAGTTAGAAAAGGTAAAGAACTATAAGAATGTCTCGCTGTTACAAAAATATTCCATAATATATAATAGATATGATAATAATATTAAAGGAAAATCTAACAAAAAGATATTATTATTGGAACAAGGTATTTTTTAAAAAAATCAACAAACAGAATGGGTTACTTTAAAACACAAAAAGCATTATTTAAAATGAGAAGGAAAACAGTAATATTATTTGTTTATCACAATAAGTCATCAAATTGATGAAAGCGAACAAAAGACAATAGGGCATGGCATCCTTGAGATTATAACCTTCATTGCAAGAAAAATAGTCAGAAAAGGCTTCTCACTAATCAACTAATTCTAAATACAACGAACAAAAATTCAATTCGAAGGAGAAAACAATTGAGATTTAATCCAACTTTGGACTCAATAATTTTATAGTTGCTTAGACTTGCATCAATAAATAATAGTCCATAAACCCCCAGAAATCTCCAACAAAACACCAAACTATTCACTAAACATAAATAGAAAAGTCTGATTCTCCCTCTCCTATATTAGAGATTAGTGAGGAGTCTGATTAGAACCTTAACAGAAATACTGACCTCATTATGAAGTAGGTAATATATTGTGATAAAAAGATGACTAGAGCTCATTTGATAAGAAACAACAATACAACTACTATGATGATTCAAACTTTTTCCAAGATGACTGCTGATAATGACTAAACCATCTAAAAAACGAGAATAGTAAATTTATTGAATCAAAACTATATTACTACGATGACTAAGACCCTAACTTTGAACTATTTTCTCAAACTAACATTGATGTAAAAGCCAATAACTTAAAATATGACACAGGAAAGAACATGTACTCTATAGAAATTAAATATTAAAGTTTAATTATAAATAAAATTAATATTAATAAATATAAATAGGATGCAATCTAAAAACAATGAAGGTCATCAAAAGCAGTATTGCAGAAAGATTTGACACGAGAGAATCTTGTGTATAAATCTGGATTAGCACAATCGAATCCTAGTTATACGGATCAATATAGAGATTCGCAGAAGTCTTACAATCTATTCATATAGACTCAAATAAAAGAACGAAATTGGCATAGTAAAGATGTCTAAAGATCAAATAGAATCACTCATATAAAATAGTGAAACTATTCAACTTGGACACTCTTAATGATGTCACAGTCATCAAGCTTGCATGCATAAGCGTAGGTATAGACTCTCACAGCCACCTCAACAAAGTAGAAATCAACTCTAAATGCCAAGAAAAACGCTTATATTAACTTAAATCAGACTTGATCCAACTCATCACAAATATAATGAAAGAAATAATCTAACCCAAAGAGATAACATTCACTATTCAAGTGAAAAACTTCGACTAATAATTCAAATTTAAAACTAAAGGGAGGATATCATAATCCAAAACAGCCTAAGAAAAGCAAAGAATGGAGGTAGATAGAGAAATCGAGGAAAGACAATAACAGAAAATAAAGAAGATAAAAAATATTAGGACAAGGAGCTAACCTCCAACTAACAAAAGGGCTTGTTCGTATGTAAAATGGGGTCCTTAGAGACCTAAATGTAATATCATTAATATTATTATTATAATTATTGGATTACTCTTTATAAATTTATTGCAAAGAGGACATCACTAAACAATATGAAACAAAATTGCAATTCAATCTTTGACCAAGTATAAAAGTCATTGTATTACATTGTATTCAAAACTTCTATTAATCTTTACTGATATAGAGTTAATTCGGAACAAACTTGAGATTTATTGAATTCTAAATAGAAAATCATTGATGAAAAGTAACAAGCTTCAAGTTAACTTTAACTTAATATGGAAATTTTATGAAATAGCTATATATTTTTATTATGATCCTAAAAAAAATATTTGAAAAGCAACAAAAATATAATCTACTTGCTCTCAGTAATAATTAAGACTAAGATTAATACTAGCTTTAAACTAGGTTTTATTAAAAATTTCAAAACAATTTCTTATTAATAATTGGTAATGTTTAATCTTTGGATTACTTGAATAAAATTTCTGCTGGTACTTTGCCTTTTTATGGTTGTTATGAAGGATGAGTCTGAAAAAATTAAGGAGTAATGAAATAATTTGAGGAGAGTAAGTTTCTGTAATCACAACTCAACTTATTTTGTGGAAGGTCTTTGTTTGAATGTTGCCTTCTCAGATATTATAAACTTCTTCTATGATAACATCAATGGAATATCAAAGATATAGAAGATTATTAGTACCCAAATTCTAAATTGTCTTAGAGTGAAAATTGTCAATTCATTTCGGAATGCTTCGATGAAAAGTAAGAGATGATGTTCTTTTTAAAGACGACTTGCTTAAATAATCTCAGTATCAAATTCAAAGATCTTAAAAATGGGCTCTTTGTTCTGGTAAAGCAAATTAGAAAATCAATGAGGGTTAAGGAGGAAATAAAGATGGTGAAGATAAATTTATTGAAGAAATAAACAAATTAAATTTATATTACAAGATATATTTATAAATTTAGAATAACTTATAAATTTGTATTTCCATACTAAAGTTTTTAATTTACGAGATAACTACTCATTTTTGGTTCTCTTGTCTTTTTCTTATTTTTTTTATATTTTCTTTCGCTTTTCTATGTGCTTGTTCTCAAATCTGTGATTTTATAAATTATTTTTATAAAATATTAAAGATATTGTTCTATTTTAATAAAAATGCCATCTTTTACGATATTTCCAACGTACTTTTACAAATATCTATGATTCTTGCAATCTTTCAATTTCAATAAATGAGTAGAAAATTAGTTATGATTATAATATTCTGGAGCTTGATGATCAAGAACTTTTATTGCGTCTTGCTTTAAGATTGATTTAGATTTGTCTACATAGATTAGATTAGATCACATTATATTTATATATTAGTGTAAAAATATGAAAGCAGTATGTATTTATTTTATTTATTGTTGTTATTGTATTATTAGTATTTGCTTTGCCAAGATATTCTATCCCCTCTGCAAACGAACCGTTTTGTCAATAACTTTATCCATAACTTATTAAATTTCAGGAATGGATCATTATACTTAAATCATTTTATAAATTTTAGTGCTAATTATTAAACATTATTATATTAATAGCTCTTATAAGCGAATATGTTACAACATTTGAGTAATATTCAAGCTATGAAAGCTATAAAAGATTTAAATTTTAAAGAATAAAATAGCTCAATACAGAAATTCTTAATACTGGGAAGATTATTACCATAAGTATCTCAATCTGCTGTGTATTTAACGTATACTTTTATAGAGATAATGAACCATTTTACTGGTACCAAAGAGACAGTAAATTTAAGAATATAGCCACCCAATATATATAACCAACCATCTATATCCTAAACATCGGTTATGGAAATTTAAATAATAAATATTGCTCTTAGGATGGAGGAACTTTTATAATTTTACAATAACTCTTTTACTTTAAAGAGAGTGAAGAGATATATGAAAGTGGTAACCAACACATTACCAACTTTGACATATGTTTCATATTTGAAAAGTAAATTAAAAACATGGACAAGGAAAAAAATATAATTTCCCCTCAACAGATCCTAAGCATATCATTTAAGCATATTACGGACAAGTTCGCAGACTGTTGACCTGTATTCATAATTAACTTTGTTATATTTTCTGAATCAAAATTATTTCCTTCATCTTCTGACTCATCAACCAAATAGATTATATATTGTCCATTTCAGATTGTAATTTTGCAATAGTACTGGTTTTAATTTATCAAAATATATGCACTCTTTCTTTTTGCAACAAGTTAGTCGTTAACTTGTTAAGCATTCTTCTTAATTTAGCCATTATTATTAGCATTTCATTTGCTACTTTTGAGTACAAATACATTACTATGGTCTTATCTTCCTTGTCAATAACTAAAAATATAATTTAAAACTTAGATTATTAAATTCCTTACATCTTTGTCGTCTCCAAAGTTTTCTCTCAAACTCTTCCTATCAAATGCTGAATTGCTACACCAATATTAGCTCTAGATGATGATTCGACCATTTATTTCTTAAACATTTTATAAAAACAGTTTTCCACTTCATTAAAATCTAAGATTATATATGATGAAAATTAAATAAATAAATGAGTATAATATAACAAGCATATTGATATTACATGATAAAATTGGTTTCGTATATTTGCGCAATTGTGTTTTTTATATCCATTTTTATTAGTTCAAACTCAAAATCTTATACTAGCAGTTTCTCTAGTATTTACCTGTCTGTATTTTATATTTCATTTTCAAGATGAATGAGTTTTCTATACTCTTAATAAAAGAATACATAGCACCATCTTCTATTTTAGCTTCTTTTGTTATTAGGACAGGTTCATTACTCCCAAAAAAACTTTAATCTTTACTATTGACTTATAAAATAGTCTCCCTAGTCATGGAATTTCTTAACTACAAGTATTCACAGTTATTTTCTGAAAATAATTTAGGATTAATTACCCACCTAGATATTATTTTTATTAAATGTTGCACTTAAATTAATTCTAGGGCTTAAGCCTGCCATCTATTTATAACTTTGCCAGAGATTCTAATAAAATTAAATTACAAGTTTATTTCAAATTAAGCAACTTTAATAATATATCTATCAGTTGAATTACTGCATTTCAGAATTTTGTTTAGCTTTTGAGATTTGAAATAAGTTTTAAATCTCAATTAAGTATAAAATTGTCATTAACATAGTATTATTTATAGTGAATGGTATTAAGTTCATCATCATAAATGTTTTTGCTTTTATTATTTTACATTTGTTTTGAAAATTTTCTCTATTTTTCTTTTTACACATTTTAAGTTTTAATTTTATTATTCTAAAAAAACTAATCTTATCAATAAAGTTCTTTAAGTTTGATATTTTTTTGTGCTATTTTATCAATTATTGAAGTCGAATTTTTTTGATCAGATTTAATGGTTTATGATAAACTCTAAATAAATATTATCTATAATTAAAATGATATTACTAAAAAGATTTAATTTATAGTATAAAAATTGCTTAATATTACGAAAAAAGTTAAATTTTGTATTCTAAAATATAGTTGATTTAATTTATGTGAGAATTTATTTAAATTTATTACAGAAAAAACTTTTGGTTCTAACGAACAACTATTTTGTTGGCTATTATAGGTAATCGACGATGAATATTAAATAAATGCGATAATATAAAATTAGAGTTTATCATTCATATAAAAGAAAAGCATTTATAAATTTAAGAAAATGCTTAAAAACTAGCAATATTTATCTATGTTATTATTATTATTATTTAATTCTGTATGGAAATTATTACTGAGGCTTAAGCCAGCCAGAGTTTCATACTTTGATTGTTTGGCATTCAGCTCTTTCTATTCAAGGAACTTTATTCATATACTTAACAGAATAGTTTCAGCTCCGTAATTGTTCAACTATTGCCTCATTGTAAGGTCTTATGTGGTCTTTCACTACTTCGTGTCTCTTTCCTGATCATAATATTTCTTAGACTACTTTCAACTGAGTGCTTTAGTAAATGTTAATCCCATTCTAGTTATAGACTTATAATATTTATCGATGGAAAGTTTGATTTGGAAAAAAAAATCTCTAGAATTATGAAGAAAATGATAAAAACCATCATAATTATAATAAAATAGATATAAATGTGCAATACTTATTAGGTTTTGCATAGAGGCTAGTGTCAACTGTTATACATTTTTAATTTAATAATATGTATTTTTGTTATATTTCTAATTAGTTTTGAATAAAAATCTTAAATAAGTTTTCATTTTTCAAAAATTAAATCTATAATTTGAATGTCTTTAGTAGGATTCATTTATAAAAACTCTATCAGAAAAGGATATTATTTATAATGTACTTTTAAAAATTCATAGCTTTCTTAATCGCTCAAACTTTAAAGAACAATGCTTCAATTCCTGAAGTCTCGGAAAATAAATAAATCTTTTGCTTTTCTCACCATTAATTTTCTTTCTTCTTTTTAGCATATTTTTAGAACTTATTGCTATCAGAATTCTTTCTGTATAAATTTTTTAATTAATATTACCCAAATAGCTTTTCAAGCATTACTGACTGTTATGTTATTTCAAGTCACCAGTTCTCTAAATTTTGATTGCAGTTATTATTTAATATAATAAAATGCCTATATTTATTAAAAAATCAAAATGAAAAAAGAATGTCATCCTAATTTTTAAATCAAAACAACACAATCATACTATTGTATCTATAAACAATCCTATTTTAATCTACATTAAATGTTTCGATGACACGCTATATTCAATACTTGACAATTTGATGCAAGCCTGGAAATATTATCCTAAGTATAGATTTTTATTGAAATCAATAAAAATTTTAATACTGAAGCGAAAGCTTCCTAAATATATATATATTTCTATATAGATAGCTTTACACTTTGATTTTGTATGCATTCAAAGAAAATCCTAAGTATTATATGTTTATGCTAGAGTTTAGTAAAATATTGAATTTTTTGTCAACTTTAATATATATGTTTGCCTTTTAATCAAGTTATAACAAATTTATCATTTATATTTTGATCGAGGCATTACTTTCTAATTTGGACTCTTATTAACATTACTTTTAGATATTTCAATCTATTTTTTATTAAATAGAACTAATTTGCTTATCATAGTGCTAGTTTGACATTATTGTTAACTCAATGTATTATGGGACAATTTAAGTATACATGTGAGTTGTCTCACTTACAGATATGGGGCTCAGTACTTTAGTTTAATCATATCTTAATTAAAACAATAATAATTGCAAGAATTTGAACAATGAAGTTACATTGATCCCTTTATGATAAGTATTCTTTCTTAGAAAAATATTATTTAAAATACTAAATCAGTTGATATTTCTGTGGGTACAGTGTCAGCATTACTCTAAACTTGTAAGCAATAAAGTTTTTTTTATAAGTTGCTATCTAGATCTGATGTTTATTACAATTTAACCTTCATTATTTTTTTGATTTCATTTAGAACAGATTACTGTTTTAAATGGGTGATAATCTCACATCTTTGCAGAACTATGCTTAAATAAATGTTAATTTACATTTTTATTGATTTAGTGAGCAATAAACATTGAAATTATTAATCTTACAATTCGTAGAGAATTTTAAGGTTTATAATCCTTATAATTTTGCTATTCGTATTCTTTGCAGGGTCAAATAAAATAGTTTTAAATTTATATATAATTTAAATTATTAATATAATTTACTTGAGGAAGATTAAATGAGGAATTAACAGCAGCATTATTTTTTATATGGCGTATTTTGTCCTCCAATTCTATTAATTAAATGAATGGATTTCCACAAGATGAATCAGTTGTTGTAATTGTCATTCTGTAGTTCTGTTTTGATGAATTCTCTTAGTTTTTTTTCGACTTATTGCATGATTAGTCTAGATATATAAAATTTCAATTAAAATAAAATATTTGGTTAACTATAAAATTAATGTCCATTAATTCTGGATGTGAAACAGAATTCGCACCTGCAGTTCTTCCCATTTTTCTCTATTAAGTTATTTTTGGCTTGATTTTTTATATAAAAAAATAATTACCAAGCTTTATAGTTAGTTCTATAAATAACGACTAGCCTCGTATTTAAATGAAAATAAAATGAAACTCAATATTTTAAATGAAGTAATGATAATATGAGGAAGTTTTATTTTTTTGCTTAATTTTTACATTGTGATATAAATATTTTATTTTAATTATCTGCAATTTTATCATCTTTATCTAATCTCACTTACCAGAATCAATTTTAATTTATAAACTTGGGTATTTTATTATAAGCAAGTAATTATGCAAAATATTTTTTATTGGCGAGATTAAAATCCACAAAATAACAATCAAAAGGGATAAGGAAACTTTTTTTTAAATTATATTATGGGGAAAGCTTATCCATTCATCGTCTTCAGCTAAGAGACTTTAAAGTACACAAGAAAACAATACCTATTATTATAAATAATATTTTAATTCATTAAGATCATTTAAATAATATTTTATATTCCTACTAATATTTAACGAATCTCAGCCACTTATAACACAAGCGATAACCAAGTATATCAACGACAATAGGAGAAGTAGCTAACTAATTCTTCTTTTTTTCTTTAATCGTCTCCAGATAATAGGAACGGATTCACAGGTTAAGGGATGAAATTTCGAATGCCTCTTCCAATCAAGATTTTAAGATAAGAATTTATCAAATTCTATAACAGTATCAAATTAAAATAAGATAACAGCCCGAACCGAAGAGAATTAATTATTATTTTAGTTTAAAAAACATAATGAAAAATGAAATTGCCACTAGGCTGTATTGGAACTAAAAGCATTAGTATCTCTTTGATATTTATAAAATTTAAAAAAAGAAGGATTAAATATAGGAGAATACTGAAATAATTACTAATCTCAATTTTATTTATAAATATCATATATAAAAACCTGTAACCAACAATTAAAGGCCTTATTATCTCTAAAGGAAAGTAAGGTAAATTCAAAACCAGAAAGTTACAATTATGAAAATACTATGCTTTCGCTATGTCTAAATAGACGAGACATAGCGAAAAAATAAAATAAGCATTGATGCCAGAGAATAGATAATGAAGGAGAGGAGTTGAAGCTATTTAATCAGGCATAGTGGATAGAGTTCGTAGAAAGAAATAAGAGAAGATAAGATAGGCGAGGATGGCTTAAGATGTTTGGAAGATTGGGTAGCTTAATTGAAAGTTAGCTAATGTGAGGAGCTTAGTTAACAAGGAGATCTAATTGATGACAATATTTGTTACAAACTATCACAACCTTTAATTAACTTATTGCATTCTCTTTAAAAACTCACTAAAAATATTATTAATAAAAAAAGAAAGACATCTTATAACAGTATCTGATAATATCTAATTTAATAATCACATACCTTTTTAAAAGTAAAGTTAGTACTGAAATTAAGAAATATGAGATTAAGTAATTGTAAATAATCACGAAATGTGAGAAAGTGGATTTATAGGTTTGAGCTTTAATAAAAATTATGGATATTTTAATAAGGTTATCTAGGAATTAAAATTAACAAAGCATATAATTGATTATTATTAATTATATATATAAAATAAATGTTATGAGAATTAAAATTTCACTTTTCTCTAGAGGATCAAGTTTGATTTCATATTCAAAACCGCTTCTAATCAGCATTTATTGATTTTAACTTGAAGTAAATCTTTCCGTTTAAGGGGCATCTTCTTTATATATTTTACAAAGCTAACAGAAGACTACTTAAATTATTATGATAAAGTGAGGTTATTCACTATCTTATGTTTTCATCTCTAAATGTCAATGGAATATCGTTTACTAGCTATGATTTAAAATAGATACTGCATGAAAGAAGTAAAAATATTAAATAACATTTCATACATTTAATTTTCAAAAACAAACAATAATCTAATCTCTATTTTGAGAAAGTTGAGCAGCATCTCGTCGGCAAAAAATGAAATGTAAATATTAGAGATTGTAGAGAATTTAAATTTAATTAAGCTCTAGCAATGCATTTTAGCCGAAACATAGTCCAAGTCTTGAATTGCTTAATTCCAAATTTTATCTTTTCAGATCATTATTCTCGATTTGCTAATTGAGCATTTAAGAAATGGAACAATAATAATTTTATAGTGACTTTTGATAAAGTGTCGAAATGATCCAAGACACTAGTTCAAGAAAAGGGGAATTCCACTTGAAGCATTAATTATAATACAAATTTCATCACTATCACGACTTAAATTTATTGATCACACCGACAACGGCTTTCAAAAAAGCATTATTTCACTCTAATTGTCTATATTGCACACCCTTATTAATAATCTAGGTCTAAATGCTTTCTTGATTAGTGAGTTGACAATATCTTGTCGGTTCGCATAATTTGGAAATGAAAAGAATTCCTCTGCTTAAGCTTGTCTAATTAAATAATCCACCGTCCTTCGCGAAATTCCTACATCACAAGTAAGCAAGGTCAAATCTTACTCGAAAGGAATCTTTCGTGATAATGTGCACTCTCAACCCCCCTTCTCCTTATAAGTTGATAAACCAGTGTGAAATTAAATCAATGGAGGCAATGTTCAAATTGTTATTAAGGAAACTATTCATATCTCAATTAAATCATGCAAACAAAGTTGAAATAGGCAAAGACTACATTCATTTGAACTTCCTTAATTCAATATCTTTTCAAACTTTCCTATAGTCTGTGTTTGAGGACTGTGCTTTATTTATATTTTTAAATTCTTATTTAATTAAGCGAGTCTTCTTAGCGAAATGGATTGATAGATAATATCTCATTATAAAAGTGTGTTGCATTGATTTTACTTTCATTAAAAGGAATAACTTGCGATAGGAGAATTTAATCTTCTATCATTCGCTTTAGCAAAAATAGACATTTTGTTATAAGAAAAGTGGCGCATATAAAATATTCTCTCTCTGTTAAGTCTATGGTAGACGCATTTCATATGAGAATTAAAATTTCACTTTTCTCTAGAGGATCAAGTTTGATTTCATATTCAAAACCGCTTCTAATCAGCATTGATTGATTTTAACTTGAAGTAAATCTTTCCGTTTAAGGGGCATCTTCTTTATATATTTTACAAAGCTAACAGAATACGACTTAAATTATTATGATAAAGTGAGGTTATTCACTATCTTATGTTTTCATCTCTAAATGTCAATGGAATATCGTTTACTAGCTATGATTTAAAATAGATACTGCATGAAAGAAGTAAAAATATTAAATAACATTTCATACATTTAATTTTCAAAAACAAACAATAATCTAATCTCTATTTTGAGAAAGTTGAGCAGCATCTCGTCGGCAAAAAATGAAATGTAAATATTAGAGATTGTAGAGAATTTAAATTTAATTAAGCTCTAGCAATGCATTTTAGCCGAAACATAGTCCAAGTCTTGAATTGCTTAATTCCAAATTTTATCTTTTCAGATCATTATTCTCGATTTGCTAATTGAGCATTTAAGAAATGGAACAATAATAATTTTATAGTGACTTTTGATAAAGTGTCGAAATGATCCAAGACACTAGTTCAAGAAAAGGGGAATCCACTTGAAGCATTAATTATAATACAAATTTCATCACTATCACGACTTAAATTTATTGATCACACCGACAACGGCTTTCAAAAAAGCATTATTTCACTCTAATTGTCTATATTGCACACCCTTATTAATAATCTAGGTCTAAATGCTTTCTTGATTAGTGAGTTGACAATATCTTGTCGGTTCGCATAATTTGGAAATGAAAAGAATTCCTCTGCTTAAGCTTGTCTAATTAAATAATCCACCGTCCTTCGCGAAATTCCTACATCACAAGTAAGCAAGGTCAAATCTTACTCGAAAGGAATCTTTCGTGATAATGTGCACTCTCAACCCCCCTTCTCCTTATAAGTTGATAAACCAGTGTGAAATTAAATCAATGGACGCAATATTCAAATTGTTATTAAGGAAACTATTCATATCTCAATTAAATCATGCAAACAAAGTTGAAATAGGCAAAGACTACATTCATTTGAACTTCCTTAATTCAATATCTTTTCAAACTTTCCTATAGTCTGTGTTTGAGGACTGTGCTTTATTTATATTTTTAAATTCTTATTTAATTAAGCGAGTCTTCTTAGCGAAATGGATTGATAGATAATATCTCATTTTAAAAGTGTGTTGCATTAATTTTACTTTCATTAAAAGGAATAACTTGCGATAGGAGAATTTAATCTTCTATCATTCGCTTTAGCAAAAATCGACATTTTGTTATAAGAAAAGTGGCGCATATAAAATATTCTCTCTCTGTTAAGTCTATGGTAGACGCATTTCATATGAGAATTAAAATTTCACTTTTCTCTAGAGGATTAAGTTTGATTTCATATTCAAAACCGCTTCTAATCAGCATTGATTGATTTTAACTTGAAGTAAATCTTTCCGTTTAAGGGGCATCTTCTTTATATATTTTACAAAGCTAACAGAATACGACTTAAATTATTATGATAAAGTGAGGTTATTCACTATCTTATGTTTTCATCTCTAAATGTCAATGGAATATCGTTTACTAGCTATGATTTAAAATAGATACTGCATGAAAGAAGTAAAAATATTAAATAACATTTCATACATTTAATTTTCAAAAACAAACAATAATCTAATCTCTATTTTGAGAAAGTTGAGCAGCATCTCGTCGGCAAAAAATGAAATGTAAATATTAGAGATTGTAGAGAATTTAAATTTAATTAAGCTCTAGCAATGCATTTTAGCCGAAACATAGTCCAAGTCTTGAATTGCTTAATTCCAAATTTTATCTTTTCAGATCATTATTCTCGATTTGCTAATTGAGCATTTAAGAAATGGAACAATAATAATTTTATAGTGACTTTTGATAAAGTGTCGAAATGATCCAAGACACTAGTTCAAGAAAAGGGGAATTCCACTTGAAGCATTAATTATAATACAAATTTCATCACTATCACGACTTAAATTTATTGATCACACCGACAACGGCTTTCAAAAAAGCATTATTTCACTCTAATTGTCTATATTGCACACCCTTATTAATAATCTAGGTCTAAATGCTTTCTTGATTAGTGAGTTGACAATATCTTGTCGGTTCGCATAATTTGGAAATGAAAAGAATTCCTCTGCTTAAGCTTGTCTAATTAAATAATCCACCGTCCTTCGCGAAATTCCTACATCACAAGTAAGCAAGGTCAAATCTTACTCGAAAGGAATCTTTCGTGATAATGTGCACTCTCAACCCCCCTTCTCCTTATAAGTTGATAAACCAGTGTGAAATTAAATCAATGGACGCAATATTCAAATTGTTATTAAGGAAACTATTCATATCTCAATTAAATCATGCAAACAAAGTTGAAATAGGCAAAGACTACATTCATTTGAACTTCCTTAATTCAATATCTTTTCAAATATTCCTATAGTCTGTGTTTGAGGACTGTGCTTTATTTATATTTTTAAATTCTTATTTAATTAAGCGAGTCTTCTTAGCGAAATGGATTGATAGATAATATCTCATTATAAAAGTGTGTTGCATTAATTTTACTTTCATTAAAAGGAATAACTTGCGATAGGAGAATTTAATCTTCTATCATTCGCTTTAGCAAAAATCGACATTTTGTTATAAGAAAAGTGGCGCATATAAAATATTCTCTCTCTGTTAAGTCTATGGTAGACGCATTTCATATGAGAATTAAAATTTCACTTTTCTCTAGAGGATTAAGTTTGATTTCATATTCAAAACCGCTTCTAATCAGCATTGATTGATTTTAACTTGAAGTAAATCTTTCCGTTTAAGGGGCATCTTCTTTATATATTTTACAAAGCTAACAGAATACGACTTAAATTATTATGATAAAGTGAGGTTATTCACTATCTTATGTTTTCATCTCTAAATGTCAATGGAATATCGTTTACTAGCTATGATTTAAAATAGATACTGCATGAAAGAAGTAAAAATATTAAATAACATTTCATACATTTAATTTTCAAAAACAAACAATAATCTAATCTCTATTTTGAGAAAGTTGAGCAGCATCTCGTCGGCAAAAAATGAAATGTAAATATTAGAGATTGTAGAGAATTTAAATTTAATTAAGCTCTAGCAATGCATTTTAGCCGAAACATAGTCCAAGTCTTGAATTGCTTAATTCCAAATTTTATCTTTTCAGATCATTATTCTCGATTTGCTAATTGAGCATTTAAGAAATGGAACAATAATAATTTTATAGTGACTTTTGATAAAGTGTCGAAATGATCCAAGACACTAGTTCAAGAAAAGGGGAATTCCACTTGAAGCATTAATTATAATACAAATTTCATCACTATCACGACTTAAATTTATTGATCACACCGACAACGGCTTTCAAAAAAGCATTATTTCACTCTAATTGTCTATATTGCACACCCTTATTAATAATCTAGGTCTAAATGCTTTCTTGATTAGTGAGTTGACAATATCTTGTCGGTTCGCATAATTTGGAAATGAAAAGAATTCCTCTGCTTAAGCTTGTCTAATTAAATAATCCACCGTCCTTCGCGAAATTCCTACATCACAAGTAAGCAAGGTCAAATCTTACTCGAAAGGAATCTTTCGTGATAATGTGCACTCTCAACCCCCCTTCTCCTTATAAGTTGATAAACCAGTGTGAAATTAAATCAATGGACGCAATATTCAAATTGTTATTAAGGAAACTATTCATATCTCAATTAAATCATGCAAACAAAGTTGAAATAGGCAAAGACTACATTCATTTGAACTTCCTTAATTCAATATCTTTTCGAATTTTCCTATAGTCTGTGTTTGAGGACTGTGCTTTATTTATATTTTTTAATTCTTATTTAATTAAGCGAGTCTTCTTAGCGATTTGGATTGATAGATCTAATATCTCATTATAAAAGTGTGTTGCATTAATTTTACTTTCATTAAAAGGAATAACTTGCGATAGGAGAATTTAATCTTCTATCATTCGCTTTAGCAAAAATCGACATTTTGTTATAAGAAAAGTGGCGCATATAAAATATTCTCTCTCTGTTAAGTCTATGGTAGACGCATTTCATATGAGAATTAAAATTTCACTTTTCTCTAGAGGATTAAGTTTGATTTCATATTCAAAACCGCTTCTAATCAGCATTGATTGATTTTAACTTGAAGTAAATCTTTCCGTTTAAGGGGCATCTTCTTTATATATTTTACAAAGCTAACAGAATACGACTTAAATTATTATGATAAAGTGAGGTTATTCACTATCTTATGTTTTCATCTCTAAATGTCAATGGAATATCGTTTACTAGCTATGATTTAAAATAGATACTGCATGAAAGAAGTAAAAATATTAAATAACATTTCATACATTAATTTTCAAAAACAAACAATAATCTAATCTCTATTTTGAGAAAGTTGAGCAGCATCTCGTCGGCAAAAAATGAAATGTAAATATTAGAGATTGTAGAGAATTTAAATTTAATTAAGCTCTAGCAATGCATTTTAGCCGAAACATAGTCCAAGTCTTGAATTGCTTAATTCCAAATTTTATCTTTTCAGATCATTATTCTCGATTTGCTAATTGAGCATTTAAGAAATGGAACAATAATAATTTTATAGTGACTTTTGATAAAGTGTCGAAATGATCCAAGACACTAGTTCAAGAAAAGGGGAATTCCACTTGAAGCATTAATTATAATACAAATTTCATCACTATCACGACTTAAATTTATTGATCACACCGACAACGGCTTTCAAAAAAGCATTATTTCACTCTAATTGTCTATATTGCACACCCTTATTAATAATCTAGGTCTAAATGCTTTCTTGATTAGTGAGTTGACAATATCTTGTCGGTTCGCATAATTTGGAAATGAAAAGAATTCCTCTGCTTAAGCTTGTCTAATTAAATAATCCACCGTCCTTCGCGAAATTCCTACATCACAAGTAAGCAAGGTCAAATCTTACTCGAAAGGAATCTTTCGTGATAATGTGCACTCTCAACCCCCCTTCTCCTTATAAGTTGATAAACCAGTGTGAAATTAAATCAATGGACGCAATATTCAAATTGTTATTAAGGAAACTATTCATATCTCAATTAAATCATGCAAACAAAGTTGAAATAGGCAAAGACTACATTCATTTGAACTTCCTTAATTCAATATCTTTTCAAACTTTCCTATAGTCTGTGTTTGAGGACTGTGCTTTATTTATATTTTTAAATTCTTATTTAATTAAGCGAGTCTTCTTAGCGAAATGGATTGATAGATAATATCTCATTATAAAAGTGTGTTGCATTGATTTTACTTTCATTAAAAGGAATAACTTGCGATAGGAGAATTTAATCTTCTATCATTCGCTTTAGCAAAAATAGACATTTTGTTATAAGAAAAGTGGCGCATATAAAATATTCTCTCTCTGTTAAGTCTATGGTAGACGCATTTCATATGAGAATTAAAATTTCACTTTTCTCTAGAGGATCAAGTTTGATTTCATATTCAAAACCGCTTCTAATCAGCATTTATTGATTTTAACTTGAAGTAAATCTTTCCGTTTAAGGGGCATCTTCTTTATATATTTTACAAAGCTAACAGAAGACTACTTAAATTATTATGATAAAGTGAGGTTATTCACTATCTTATGTTTTCATCTCTAAATGTCAATGGAATATCGTTTACTAGCTATGATTTAAAATAGATACTGCATGAAAGAAGTAAAAATATTAAATAACATTTCATACATTTAATTTTCAAAAACAAACAATAATCTAATCTCTATTTTGAGAAAGTTGAGCAGCATCTCGTCGGCAAAAAATGAAATGTAAATATTAGAGATTGTAGAGAATTTAAATTTAATTAAGCTCTAGCAATGCATTTTAGCCGAAACATAGTCCAAGTCTTGAATTGCTTAATTCCAAATTTTATCTTTTCAGATCATTATTCTCGATTTGCTAATTGAGCATTTAAGAAATGGAACAATAATAATTTTATAGTGACTTTTGATAAAGTGTCGAAATGATCCAAGACACTAGTTCAAGAAAAGGGGAATTCCACTTGAAGCATTAATTATAATACAAATTTCATCACTATCACGACTTAAATTTATTGATCACACCGACAACGGCTTTCAAAAAAGCATTATTTCACTCTAATTGTCTATATTGCACACCCTTATTAATAATCTAGGTCTAAATGCTTTCTTGATTAGTGAGTTGACAATATCTTGTCGGTTCGCATAATTTGGAAATGAAAAGAATTCCTCTGCTTAAGCTTGTCTAATTAAATAATCCACCGTCCTTCGCGAAATTCCTACATCACAAGTAAGCAAGGTCAAATCTTACTCGAAAGGAATCTTTCGTGATAATGTGCACTCTCAACCCCCCTTCTCCTTATAAGTTGATAAACCAGTGTGAAATTAAATCAATGGACGCAATATTCAAATTGTTATTAAGGAAACTATTCATATCTCAATTAAATCATGCAAACAAAGTTGAAATAGGCAAAGACTACATTCATTTGAACTTCCTTAATTCAATATCTTTTCAAACTTTCCTATAGTCTGTGTTTGAGGACTGTGCTTTATTTATATTTTTAAATTCTTATTTAATTAAGCGAGTCTTCTTAGCGAAATGGATTGATAGATAATATCTCATTATAAAAGTGTGTTGCATTGATTTTACTTTCATTAAAAGGAATAACTTGCGATAGGAGAATTTAATCTTCTATCATTCGCTTTAGCAAAAATAGACATTTTGTTATAAGAAAAGTGGCGCATATAAAATATTCTCTCTCTGTTAAGTCTATGGTAGACGCATTTCATATGAGAATTAAAATTTCACTTTTCTCTAGAGGATCAAGTTTGATTTCATATTCAAAACCGCTTCTAATCAGCATTTATTGATTTTAACTTGAAGTAAATCTTTCCGTTTAAGGGGCATCTTCTTTATATATTTTACAAAGCTAACAGAATACTACTTAAATTATTATGATAAAGTGAGGTTATTCACTATCTTATGTTTTCATCTCTAAATGTCAATGGAATATCGTTTACTAGCTATGATTTAAAATAGATACTGCATGAAGAAGTAAAAATATTAAATAACATTTCATACATTTAATTTTCAAAAACAAACAATAATCTAATCTCTCTTTTGATAAAGTTGAGCAGCATCTCGTCGGCAAAAAATGAAATGTAAATATTAGAGATTGTAGAGAATTTAAATTTAATTAAGCTCTATCAATGCATTTAGCCGAAGCATAGTCCAAGTCTTGAATTGCTTGATTCCAAATTTTATCTTTTTCGATCATTATTCTCGATTTGCTAATTGAGCATTTTAGAAATGGAACAATTATATTTTTATAGTGGCTTTTGATAAAGTGTCGAAATGATCCAAGACACTAGTTCAAGAAAAGTGGAATTCCACTTGAAGCATTAATTATAATACAAATTTCATCACTATCACGACTTAAATTTATTGATCACACCGACAACGGCTTTCAAAAAAGCATTATTTCACTCTAATTGTCTATATTGCACACCCTTATTAATAATCTAGGTCTAAATGCTTTCTTGATTAGTGAGTTGACAATATCTTGTCGGTTCGCATAATTTGGAAATGAAAAGAATTCCTCTGCTTAAGCTTGTCTAATTAAATAATCCACCGTCCTTCGCGAAATTCCTACATCACAAGTAAGCAAGGTCAAATCTTACTCGAAAGGAATCTTTCGTGATAATGTGCACTCTCAACCCCCCTTCTCCTTATAAGTTGATAAACCAGTGTGAAATTAAATCAATGGACGCAATATTCAAATTGTTATTAAGGAAACTATTCATATCTCAATTAAATCATGCAAACAAAGTTGAAATAGGCAAAGACTACATTCATTTGAACTTCCTTAATTCAATATCTTTTCAAACTTTCCTATAGTCTGTGTTTGAGGACTGTGCTTTATTTATATTTTTAAATTCTTATTTAATTAAGCGAGTCTTCTTAGCGAAATGGATTGATAGATAATATCTCATTATAAAAGTGTGTTGCATTGATTTTACTTTCATTAAAAGGAATAACTTGCGATAGGAGAATTTAATCTTCTATCATTCGCTTTAGCAAAAATAGACATTTTGTTATAAGAAAAGTGGCGCATATAAAATATTCTCTCTCTGTTAAGTCTATGGTAGACGCATTTCATATGAGAATTAAAATTTCACTTTTCTCTAGAGGATTAAGTTTGATTTCATATTCAAAACCGCTTCTAATCAGCATTGATTGATTTTAACTTGAAGTAAATCTTTCCGTTTAAGGGGCATCTTCTTTATATATTTTACAAAGGCTAACAGAATACGACTTAAATTATTATGATAAAGTGAGGTTATTCACTATCTTATGTTTTCATCTCTAAATGTCAATGGAATATCGTTTACTAGCTATGATTTAAAATAGATACTGCATGAAAGAAGTAAAAATATTAAATAACATTTCATACATTAATTTTCAAAAACAAACAATAATCTAATCTCTATTTTGAGAAAGTT
>ARYC01017606.1:0-22305 GCA_000711775.1 Oxytricha trifallax | reverse complement strand
GAGAATTAACAAACAATAGAAGCAATCAAACATAAACTTAGAAAGATAAGATTCAGAGAACTGCCACATGACTCTAAGCTTATGTTTGTGTGAAATATTTTAAAAACTCGCTTGCTATAATCACTTAAATTACTAATATTTAAACATTAAACCCCTACATAAACCCTATTAAAACCCTAATAAAGTATGCACTAATAGTCTACTTTTATCAATCAAAAACTCAATCAAACTACTGAAAGAGTTTTGGGGTTTTGATTCATTTGAAGGAGGCTTGGGCTATTCAGCCTCTCGGGGAACCGATGTTTGCTCTGAATTATCGGAGCAATCAATAGCGTCTTCAATAGTACTCAGTGATTTGAGGTCTCGTATGACCTAAACGATAATTTGTTTAAAAGTAGATTAACTTACTATGGTAGAATAACCGGCGTCTTGCAAGTCTCTGATCTTATGAGCCCTCAAATGAGCGCTGAGCAGCATTTTACTTTTGAAGTTTCTGCTGCCCACCCCGTAAATCTTACAGCAATACTCGCCATTGATTTTTAAATTGTTGAATATACCTTCCTCCCTGAGATGAACTTGAGAGTGTCTTTTGAGATGAGGCAGCGTGTAAGCTTGATCGCAGAGGCAGCAGGTAATAATAATTCTTGGCTTTCTGTGAGACATTTTCGCTTGTCTAGCTATATAATGAGGGAATCATAGAGCTCAGCGTTTTGGTACTTGGAAGCAATCTTCCTAATAAATCTGTGAAACTTAGCATCAATAATGATATTGCTCATTGAATCAAGAGTTTGAAGGGTTTTGGGTTTTGTTGCATCTTGAGCAGAAATGAGCGCATCCATACTGTGTTTATATTACACTAAATAATAATAAATTAATTTATGTATTACTAATCTAATTATTTGTGTTTACATGATAAATATATACGTGCTTACATTAAGATAATAAATTACTTAGTCATATTAAAACTTAATTAATAATTAAAATTTAGCGCATAAGCGAAATTGTAAGTAAAAATAATTAAAGAGATTTATATCGCTCAAAATAAAAACCAAAATTAAACATGCAAATGCGCTCATAATATGAGCAAAACTATTTGAGCAATATACATTAAAGTGACATAAATTACAAAAGTTTATGTTGCAATAAAAAAATTACCAAAAATGTTTGAAGCTATATTCTCAAGGATATAAGGACCTAAGCTTAAGGGAAAAATATTTCTTAACAAATCAATGACGATATTTTGTAATATTGTCTATAATCACTTGTACTATTTAATAAGGGTAAGAAAATAAAAATTAGTAATATATATTGATTTTAGGCTTCCCTAAGTATGTTCGGCTAAATGCAAATAAATACACAAATGAGAGACGTTGGATAGGCCGGCAATAATGCGCTTGTAAACTCGAGGTAATTCGAAGGAAAATTCAACACAAAAAGTGGTTGGTTTAAATATTTAAAATTTTCAGGTAAGATTATTTTTATGTAAGCACGAGTAGTGGGTTATCATATGCCGACCTTCAAGAAGACAAGCATGAGATTTATTAAGGACGTCCTAAGCTCGAAGAAGGAACTTATTAGGAGCGCTGACGTAATTTATGTCAACGTCCCCTGCTTCCCTGAGCTGTCTGTATAAATATTTACCAAAAGCTCAAAGGCGATGAAGTTCTGGAAAAATACTTGAACACCTATGAGAATTCGCAGGACCTACCTGACCGAGACTTTTTCTTTGGCATCTTAGGAACTCTCAGAAACGAATATCTCACTACCATCGTGAGACAGTAGCAAGAAGCTAGGATGCTGACCAGGGATAAGGAGACAAAGCTTGAGAACATCGAGATAAATTAAGACTTGCTTAAGGACTTATCATCCTTCCCTTACTACTCAAGTAAGTTTATGTCACTGTAATAAAATTTATGTTGCTGTAAATAATAATTTATGTTGCAGAGAAGAAAGGGAGGGCGCTTGCATTGCTGAAGCAGAAAAGTCAAGGTAGGAAGAATACTCGAAAGCGAAAGAGATATGAGATATCAAGCGAGTACGACAAATTCGTAGAGAGGGTCTTCCCTTACAACGATGTACAGGCAAATAGATTCGGGAACAACATAATGAGGTCATCACCAGCAAAGAGAATGAATTAGTGACATTAAATAATTTTGTAAAGATAAAATTTAATTTAATTTGTGTTTACATATCATAACTCATCAAGTCGCTGTCTCATCTTCCAAATATGCGAGAGTTTAACTTTTTCACAGTGCTTAGTGTTAATCTGTCTAATTGAATTTTCGATCAAAGCAATGTGCCTTTTGTCGCTTAAGTTGAAATCAATCTTCGCTAACCCTGCTTTGTACCGTTGCTTACTCCATCAAATATTTGCTCGATGATATTATGCGCAGAGCTATAAGGCGAGTTGTAAATTATTTCCCAATTATTTTCCGAGACAAAGCTCTTAATCTTTTGTGAGTAGTGCGCTCGGAGGTTGACAAGGAATATGACAATGCTCTCATTCATAGCGAGTGCCTTCAGGCCTTCGAGGGCCTCAACTATATCGTCGGTTTTTATTGAGCCTTCTCGGATTTGAAAGGTTTCAAGACCCCCCTGTCCGCTGATCATCACTATGCTGCCTAGGTTTTTAGTTTAATGCCCTCTTTGGAAAGTTTCTGATTGTCGTACATGCAAGCCCAGCTGCGCATTTAAATCGAGTACGGCTTAAAAATAGTCTTATTGATATAAACTATCCTACGCCCCGACTCGTACGCTGCTATTATTTATGGATAATATAACAGCTGGACTTGGACAATTTTTCTCAAAGTCCACTCAGGAATACGATATTTCGAAGCTGCTACCTTGAATTTAATTCCATAGGAAATGAATAGTCAACGAAGCTGAGAAACCGAAATTCTTGCGTTTGGGAATTTTCTATGAAACAACACCGCTCGCATTCGTAGACTCTCAAATGTCTGGGCCTTGAGTGTAGCTGGATGAGTTAGGTACTCAATATGATGGAGCTGCAAACCTTTACATTTTCTCTGTGTGTTGGTACAAAATTAGCCTCTCTTAATTGTCTGCAAACAAATACTTTGCACTTGACTGACCTTAACCTTCAATGCTTGACTAATTTGCCTGTATGAATATAATACCTCTGACTCCTAATTCAGATTCCTGACGTTAAATCTCAACATAAGTATTGCCTCTCTCAAGAACTCTAAATGCTTCTCTTTATGTAGTGAATTCATTTATTTATGTAACATATATTAATTGTTTATGCTTACACAATTTACTTGAATTTTACTCATTGAAAATTTAACAGTATCAAACACTAAATTTCTTGACTCTTCCTCACCTAAAGAAGGAGGCGCGATCTATTTTCAATGCGACTATTTAACTGGCACTACATGTATATTAAAAGCAAATGAAGGGGTTTAATTTATAAACAATTCTGCAGGAATATCAGGAGGGGCTCTGTTTTGGAATGATGTAGAGCCAGTATATACCATATCCAATCTGAAATTTTTGAATAATAAAGCTTTAATTTATGGAGATAACGTCGGAAGTTTTGCACAAAGGATTACAACTATAACCTTTCAGCAAGCAATGAATTCTCGAGGTCAGTATGGCTTTAGAAGGCAACTTGAGTAAACTGATGTTCAAATCACAAGTGAGTAGTAGTCTACATAAAACTAAACTTTAGATTCTTATAGAAGCGGGGCTGTAATTCCTACTTTTTACATGGCACTTGTTGATAAATATGGATAAATCGTGAAAACAGATAGCTCTAGTAAAATATAGGTTCGAATAGACAGTGAATTTAACATAAAAGAAGTAGAATCTCTGAAGTATCCACCTATTATAACAGGAACCTCCTAGTTTTTATCATAAAATGGTACTTTTGAAATAGTAAATTTGCAGTTCACTGGAACTCCTGGTTAAAAATATAAAATTTAACTATTTACAGACGGAATTGATATGACCAAGCCTTCAAATAAGTTTTATATTTATAAAGAAAAAAATTAGTTTTAAATATGGAAAATTTATTTTTAAAGTTGTATCTTTAAGAAATGAAAACGAAAACAAATACAAAATAAAATATCCTATATTTTTTAATTTTAACAAAGATTTAATAATTACTGTTATTATTTATAAATTTAAATTTTTCTAAATGATATAACTTTCGACTTGAAAATGGAACTCAGAGAATGCCAAATAGGTGAATAGTTTGCTGACTCAGGCTAGTAAGTTAACAATTTATTTTTATTATTACTATAGGATTTTTATAATTATTGATAAAATCTTATAGGTGTAATTAGTGCTCGAATAGAACTGAATATTCATTAGTAAAGCAGAACAGTCCAGGTACTTGCAAATCATGTCCAACTGATAAAGCTGTTTGCCTTGGTGGGTCAGATATAGGACCTAAACCTTCTTACTGGAGAAAGAATAATTAAATGTTTTATAAATATAAACTCAAACAATAAAATTCTTAGAGACTTATCTTATCTATTTTTTAAATAATTTTTGAATAATTACACAGATACTTTCATTCAGTGTTTAAGAGCACAATCATGCTTGTAAGTTATATTTCTGCTAAACCTATTTAGGGGAATGGTCTATCCTGAAAAGAATCCAATGGGGTCCTGTTAATATGGCTATAGGGGTGTTATGTGCGCCGATTGTATCTCAGGTTATAGTAGAGAAAAAGAGTTTTCCTGTTAATAATTAAAACCCCAAAACCCCTTAATATGATTTATATGTGTTTTTATTGATATGGGTAATGTTGAGTATTAAGGTTTTATGGGGTTGATTTCTTAACTTCATTGTATATTTATTTGCGTTACTAATTCTAAGTAATTCAATTTTGTACTACTATTGACATTAAAAATTGATGTTATCAATTATTATTTATGAAATATTATGTTATCTTCAATTATCGATAAGGGTATGTTCTGTTTTATCATAATAAAGCTATTTTTTAAAATTTCAAATTCCATATTTAGATTTGTTTTTTTTCATAATTGATATACTCCAAATATAGTATTGTATTTTTAGGAGGTCCTTCAAATTATGTCTTAACTTTATTTAAAGTATAATTAATTTTATAATTTAAAAATTATACGCTCCTAATTTTATTTTGAACTTAATTGCTACTTCCTAATTTAATTAATAAAATATCAGGAGGTCCTCCAAATTAAATGGTTGATTAATTATTTCTTATTTTATGGAACTTACTGTCAAACATGTAAATCTATATCAAAAACTTGTTCACAACTTCAATATCATTCTCCATAATATAAGATACTTATATTTAATAGATGCATTATCTAATAGTGATATTGGAAATACATTAAATCAAGATTGTCATACATATTTGCTCTTTTACTTCAAAATAATAGATATATATATCAATAATTTTCCATAAAAATCTCTCATTTCTCCAATATTTTGAATGTTTTATTTATTTTTGCCTGAAAGCTTTGTGAGAACTTTTTTAAATAAGCTTTAATAACTATTTTTCAACTCTATATGAATGCATAAAGTAAAGGTAAATTATTATTGAACCTTAATTTGCTAATATGATTTATTCTTATATGTCAAAAATTATGAATAAATGAAATATTTAGCTTCTCAAAAAAATGATTGATAAGATTGTTCTATTATAAAAAGTTGAAAAAAATTGAAAGGATTGGTATAAAATATAACGTCTCACTATAAAATTCTCAAACATATATCTAATCATCTTTACAAATAGGGTTTGCAAAAGAAGGTTATATAAAAAAATCATTTTATTTTTTAAATCAGCATGAAAAAGGTCCATCATAACCCTAATCCCCTACATTACCCATAATAATCAAACACAAATTAAAACTCATTAAGGATTTTAGAGTTTTGAATGCCCTGATACGTATTGGAATGCACTAAGATTAATAATAACAGCGGTGGCAGCTGGATTAGCACTTGCAATGCTGATTAAATCTACTCTTAAAGGAGCTACAGCGAGAAAGAATGTCATGTCAATTTACACAAAGATACTTATGAATCACCTCTCACTTCTCTTAATAGCTACTTCTTTTAATTTCTAGTGGCCAGACCTAATAAACAACTTCTTGAACTCATTTAAACCAGCTTCTTAAGCTACCTAACAGATCTTATCATTTGATTGCTTGGTGACTGACACAATGAATATTACAGCAGACTCTATTAAATTTATATAACAGCTTTCTCATATTAAATATAAAACTCTCCTTGGGTTAAGTTTATTATAAACAATTATTATATAAATTCCAATTAATCTGAATTACCCATTTAATCCTGGATTTGTAAGGCCTGTTTATTACTGAAGAATAATCTTTTTGAGATTTAAAACTGTATTCAACTTATAAGCATTTTATTGCTTCAAGTTTTAAGAATGTGAATCAATAAATTTGAAAATTCAAGCTTTTCTGTTAAATTATTATAATTTTACAATACATAAAGATGACTACTATGGCTATCTTACCTTTTATTCTTGCAATCCTATGTTTTTCAGTTTGGTGGATTATTTCCCAAAAGAAAAAAGATGAAAATCTTCTTAGAACTAAAGCAATTTCATCTATAGTTATTGTCTTATTTTTTGTGTATTCAAGCATTATTATTAAAATTAATTTTACTTTTATAAAATTTATAAAATTTTATAATTAAGGGAAAAGTTTTAATCATTAAAAAAGTTCAAAACAGCAGATTATAGCAATGATTATTAATTAAATTTTATGAAAAAAATTAATGTATTTCGGAAATAAATTAAATATTTGAGAGAGAAATATTTTCTTCTATGAGAAAACTTTTATTTATCTTGACAAAATTGGCTAAAAGTTAAAAAAAAGTTAAATGTCTCGAAAAAATCATGAAAAAATTCTTCAAAATATAAGCTTCCCTTAAGTTTCTGTTCATCAAATCACAGTATAGGATTTTGATAAAAAATAAATAAATGACAAAATTAAATAAAAATACTATCTTATTTCAATGAATTTAGATTAAGTATTTTGCAGTAGTTATAGTATTTTTTAAGCATTGTTTAGTCAATGCTAGACATGTTTAATTGCATAGATGTTGATGGAGAATCTCGTTTGAAGATTGATCTAGAGGTGGTCTGCTATAAAGGATAACACAGTTACTGGAGCATGTTTGTAGCAGTACCAGGCATATTTAAACTATTTTTTTTAATTGATTTAAATTAAAGATTGAAATTGAAGTTTTAAATGATTTTTATTTATGAATTTAACTTGTGTTTAAAATCTCTAATTAGTCGACATAATTAAACTAAAAAATATTATTGAAAAAGTAAAAAAATAATTATAAGAATTATATAGATAACTGTAACTGCTTTTATTAAAAATGATGAAGTTTATTATAATTTATGATAATCAATATGATTTTAAAATTTAATGTATGGCATTATTATTAAGTTAGAAAGTTAATTGCTAGGTGGTACTAACCACTTAGGACTTTCTAATAGAGCTTTCTACTACACTAAGGCCTACCGAGGGCAGGTAGGGGGTTGCTGGGCGCAACGCATGAGGGACATGTCGGCGGGGTTCAATCTGTTAGCGTACACTCTTCGAGTGAGCTGGATCCTAAGATTTCGCTGCATTAGATGAGTTACCTGGCTTGAGTTCAGTTTCCTAGGTAATAGGGAGCAGGATGGATGTTACGCTCTGCCTCCAAAATTGAGAAGACGAAAACCATTGAAGCCAACGATAAGGATTTTTCTCCCACACCGGTTAGGTGCTGAAGCTCCACAGGAAATGATAGGATTATTTTCCGAACGGTGACCGGTAAGCGTTTTTCCATCTTTTTCATTCTGGTTGAATTTCACGAGCTCGTTCAAGGTCGTAAGACTGGTTAGATTTGATTTGGGATAGTCAGTTGATAGTGAAAATGTTTTTCGGAGTTTCTATCATGATTGCAGTAGAATGCCACGTACCTTCAGATACGTCTACGTCACGACTAAGATTGATGGTTTGATTTTAGTATTAACTAGTGAATGATAAATTTATTTGATTTTAAAATCATTAACTACTAATGTATGGCATTTATTAAAATTTCAACAAAATTTAATAAATATAGTTAATCTTTAAAATTAAGTTTTTGCAAAATATCTAAACCTTTTAAATCATTTTATTATATATTGTCTATTTATAGTGGTTTGTGAAGAAAAATATTATTCAAAGATGCATGATGATAATTTGCCAAAAATAGTATTTTATGATTTATTCAATTTTTATGCGCATTAATGAAGCTTTTTTATGAGGCAATTTTGTATTTTTAATTTGAATTCAATTGTTAAGAATTTTTAAATATGATGTTATTAATAACAAATTGATAGCTTTAAAGCTAATTATTTTTATTTATACAGTGTATTTTCTTATTTTGTTTAAAATGAATCATTTTTTTTGAAAAAAAAACATGTTAGCATGACTTGAATTCCTCATTAAAATAAATTTTTTAATCATACTTTTTAACAATAAGATATTTTTTTAGGTTTGATTAGTTTGGGGAGTAGGAGTTCCAATGCTCTCCTACATGCTCATGAATAAAGAGAAACATAAACTTGATTCAATTGAGATTAAAGCAAAGTATGGGTTCTTATACAGAGGGTACAAGAGGAAGTATTTTTATTATGAAAGTATAGTCATGTACAGGAAAACCATCATTATTTTTGTATCTGTCTTCATGGTTTCATTTGGAGTTATCGGTATTAAAATTAAATTAATAAGGAAAATACATATGGAAAATATTTTTTCTTTTAGAATTTTGCATACTCATCATTTTAATATAGATAGGACACCATATAAATTATAATCTACTAATTCATTCTGAAAAATGATTTAAATCATTTTATCCTTTATTATTAGGGGTAGTGCCGAATAATTCTTAATTTTTATGATTTTGTCATAAAGATTAATATTTTAATTTAATTTTGTACATGCTCTTGTTTCTAATTTTCCATAAGGCCAAAATGATAAAGCCCTATAAACTTATGTTAAACCATTAGAGTTTGTCATTTTGCTTGGAGTCAATATATATGCTATTTTATATACTGATCCTATTGAATTAACGATTTCAGTGTAGATTATTATTCTTAATTTTTAAATTTAGTTTGGTTGACAAATCTAAATTTTTTTTTTGTTATTAAATATAGTATATAACTTTTTCATTTGGGATATATTCTATCGATATAAAAATCTCATTAGAAAATGGTTTTATTATTATTTTTTAATATAATGTATCATTATTAAATAAATTATCAATTTAATCATTTTTTAAATCCTTGTTGTACTTGAATATATTTTTGTGTGGAAATCGAGAAAAACTAAAATTACATTAATTTGAAGCAGATGTCAGAGAGGAAAACGAAGTTTTGAGAGAAGAATATATGAACAGTAAGACTATTTTCAATTTTATTTAATATATAGGTTTGAAAGTATTGCTTTAAACCTTTTTATTAATTTAATATTAAACTGAGTTAAAACAATTAATTTTGATTAAATTCTTCTAAGATACAAAATTAAATTTTCTTTGTTTTTAAATACATGGGATAAGTACTGAGCAAAATATATCCTATTTAATAAATTTCTTTTATATTATATTAATACTTCGTGAGGCCTATGATAAAGGATAAATAGTTTTAAATTAGACAGTCCTAGAGCGTTTTAAGGTTTACTTAAACTTGGAACGAGTATATGACAATATTGGACTTAGAAAGTAATATTTTGAAAATCCAAAAAACCCCAATTAATTGCTTTGGTATTTTATTGTAGAATTAATAGATTTGGGTGTAGTTAGCACAAAAATAATGTATTTTTGCTATTTATTAAAAGGTTATTAATTTTCTAACTTATTGATTTTCTGTTTTGCCTTTGTTGAATCTCTAGAATCAATATCTCTATATAAACTTAAGATAACGTCAAGAATCGGCATAGTCAATCTTAATGCTTGTACTATTTAAACATTAGCTGTTAATCTTAATATTTCTAATGATAAATTTACCATAATAATTCTGATTTTTATTTCTAATTAAGCAAATTGACCTAATTTCAATGCTAACCCCAGGAAATCCAAATTATATTATACAAATTTTATCGCTCATATATCTAATTAAGGGGTTTTGGGGCTATGAATGAGCACACAGTATTGCGAAAGTAGAGATTGAAAAGTGACAAACACAATTTAGAAGCTTTGAATAGCTCTGAAAGCATGAAAGATGAAAATCATATCAAACTTCTAATGAAATTTGATAGTGTTATTGTAAAATAGCATCAATTAAATTAATACCATAAAATAAATTATGATCCATTTTTATATATAATCTAGAAAAATCTCATAATTCCTTATAAAATTCTTTAAATATATATATTAATTTAATTTAACGATAATAAGAAGGAAACTATGATTGACAATATAGATATTGACTTTGAGGACAGATATCGCAGTTTAATCAATAGTTCAAATAGTGGGCAATATAATTTCGGCTCTAGCTTCGCTTAAAAAGATTCTCAATTTTTAAAATTAGGGAAATCACTCACGAAATTCGATATATTACTCTTATAAATTTTGATTTCAATTATTTGAGAAAGCAATTAAGATTATTAAAATTTCGAATTAATACTCATTATAATTATATTCGTATCATTAATAAATTACATTTAAAATACTTGTTAATGATTATCTGAATTTAAATATAACAAATTATTAATTAAATTAATACTTATAGACAAGCTATCTGAGACTAAAAAGGAACATGGTCCTTAATCAAGCAAAAATAAGAAATTCGGTAATGATGTGCTCAATGATTAACAAACTTCCTAATCAGATAAAAAACCTAGCAGCATTAGCAACAAAGGTCCAATTATATTATTAAAATATAATTTATTCTTATTCAGAGATTTATTCCAAAGTTTTAATCATATAAAACTTTGAAAAGTATCAATTAAAAAATAACATTGCAGTAGAAATTTCATTTAGCTTTTTGTATAAATAATTTATTAAATTAATAGATGAAATGGAAGAATTTCAAGAAGATCAAACTTTAAATGAAAGTTAAAGACCATTAATCTTAGATAAATCCAGATACCAATCCTAGTTAAATGATTTATTTATATTATATATCCAGATAAAATTTTCTACTTATTTGAAATAAAATTTCATATAAATTAATTTTATTTTTAAATATGATTCATCTGCAACGTTTTCACCAATAAAATTAAATCTCAATAATGATGATTAATTTTTGAAGCCAACTATGACAAAAGATGTTAACGATTTAAGAAGATAAGGTTTTACTAAAACCACCAATTAATCAAGAAGGAAATCTTAAATGAAGGAAAAGCAATTAATGGCATCAATTAATAGGCTGATCGAAATTGATGAAATTGGTGAAGACAGAATCATAAATAATGATAATTTAAACTTTTATTAATGGAATTGCAATTAAATATTTAAAAAAATTAAAAATAATAATGAGCAGAGGTTTTAATAAGAGTTCTAGAATATGATTACACATAAATAGTAGTAAGAACAAATAAACGAAGAAAAAGATTAATTGTATTTTGTCAAGGGATCTAAGAGAAAATTGAATATTTAAGAGCTTAGAAGGAGAAGAGAAAAAGAAATTTATCTATAGAATAATTTCTAATTTATAATGCTATTTATAATTGATTAGCTTTAAAATGATAAATTATGTAGTCAATTAAGTCAGGCATTAAGAATTAGTATAAGAGAATCAGAAAAGAGCTCAAACATAAAAATAATCTTAATGATTAGGAAATTTAAGATCTAAAAAAAGAGGAAACTTAACTAAGGCCACAACTTACTATAATATTATCCATATATCCTTTTATTCTTAAATTGTGATGAGTTTTTTGGCATAACATTGAATTTGATTGAAAACTTATAAGAATTTATATTGTATTCTTCAAGGTGATATCCCAAATGAGATTATTCTTTAAAACCTTAAGAAAAAGCGTACATTACGTAGAAACAATTTCATATCTGGCAACGATATAGAATTACAGGATGTGGACTACGAAATAAATTAATATGTGTAGGAGAGTGCTAGAGACCTACTCGTAGTTTAAGATATCCACAATTCTGTAGACATAAAAAGTGATGCTCTTATAAATCCAATAAAACTATAAAACGCAGGAATAATTAAAGAGAAAAATGGGGTTTAAGATTAGACATAGAAGAATCAATTAGAGCGCATTAAAGAAAATAATTAGAGATAGCTTTAAAGTAAAAGCGCAAATACTCTTAAAAATTTAGACATCGATCGTTACAAGAAGTTAAATCATGATACTCAACATTAGAGGATGAAGGGATAAAGCCAATAATTCAAAAATAACACATAGGATGAAGATTAAGTTAATATTGGATTTGATGAAAAGAATGATGGGGATATACTTTATGATTAAGATAGCAGATTTTAAATAAATTAAAAAATTATTAGAATTTTTAAGAAGTTATTCATTTTTAAAAAAGCAAATCTATTTGTTATTTTTTATAATTATAGCAGTTTAATCATAACATCGAATGAAGATGACAGCGAGCGAATGAAGCTAAAATCATTTAAATATAATGAAGTCAATCAAGATTTTATTAAAAATAATCAAAATGATACAAGTTATGCTAGATCATTCATTTAAAATTCGCACTTACGTAAATTTTCTCTTTTTTTATCATGTAATAGAAATATTGAAGTCATCTTCAAATTAAAATATTAATATATTAAGAATGTAATTTTTATTGAGAAACTTTCCTACTGGAAAATCTTAAAATACAGTAAAAATATTTATCGACAAAGATAAAATGGACAAAGAGCTTCTGTAAACAAAATAATTATTGCAATATAATCTTTTAATAATAATAATAATAATAATAATAATAATTAATAA
This sequence comes from Oxytricha trifallax, assembly GCA_000711775.1. Classification (NCBI taxonomy): domain Eukaryota; phylum Ciliophora; class Spirotrichea; order Sporadotrichida; family Oxytrichidae; genus Oxytricha; species Oxytricha trifallax. Next base: position 9,382 of record ARYC01017606.1, on the reverse strand, counting down.
TTTGATCACATTGAGGTCTCTGGGGACCCCCGATCAATAAGCTTAAAAGCATATAAGGGTCAAGCCCTTTTAATATTATTTAAATCATCTGATCTGTTCAATCTCTCTGGTTGTCACTTCTTTGATCTATTTTAATTAATTCTTGAAAATTAACTCAAAATAATCTATTCTTGTGAGCCCACAACTGTCTTAAGTATACTCTTTCTCTGTAGAAATTGAATACATGTTTTTCAATCTCCTTCTCTTCTTCTTCGCTATCAATGGAGCTCACTCCATCATAGACTCCGAACTCCACATATTCTATAATCTTTTAATCATTAAAAATGATTATTAATTAGTAATTTTAATTTATGTAAAGATATTTTTTAATTTTCCAATACCATAAGATCTAGATTTATCAGATGATGAAAATTTGATAAAAAATTTTAAATAAAAAGCTCTTGATAGATATAAAAATTCAAGTGAAGAATCTCAAAAATAATTGATGGAATAAAATAAAGAATAGAATGTTTCTCTAAGTTAAAATTAAGATTTTAAGTTCTGATTAATGAGTTAATAATTTTATAAAGATATACAAAATATTTAATTTCAATTTTAAATTTTTAAATATCTTAACATCATTTTAGATTGAATTAGTATATTGCTTAGTTATTTACATGCTGAAATTTGGGTTTATTATTTATGTTAAATAAATATACATATGGTTATTGGAGTTTTTCGTTAATTTTTTGGGGGTGAGTGCTGGCGTAATGGCTATGTAATTTTACAGCCTCCTAGAATCATTGTATCAGGTCTTCATTGATATAATATAATTTAATGAGAGACTTTTAACTTTTTTATCTGATAGTATTAGTGCTGTTATATTACATCTTTTATTAGATATTTTGCATTTTATTAAAATAAAAAAACGTAATGTGAATACTTAGTTGGCATCTCTAGAAAGATAATAATCATTATATTTAAATATGTTAAGTATAATTGGGTATAGATAATTAATAAGAATTAGTTATTTTTTATTCATATCTCTACTAACAGAAGATAGAATTTAAATAATTTAAATCTTATCAACCTAAAATTTAACATGTGCCAAATAAAAAACATTAGCATAATTTGCCACTTTTTTTAAAACATCAGTAAATATCAAAGTCAATGAAAGACATTTGAAAAAAATTCTTGTCATTAGTTAATCTAATCTAAAAATAAAAATTAATTTTAAGATCATATCAGAAAAATGGCATGTAATTATGTATTTTTACAGACTAAAATATGTAAGTACTAAATAGCAATTTTACGGAAGGGTAGCCTTATAAAAAAACGGCTTGCGTCTATAAAGAACTTACCTTACTTATTTTTCCATTTTGAACTGGCTTTTATAGAATGCAAATAATAAGAAAATTAGAATTAAAATTATAATTAAAATAATAACAATTAAAAAATTTATAAATTAACATTTAATTTAAATATTATTGTCCTTATATCCTTACAATCCACTTTTTAAATAAAATTATTAAATAATTAGTTTCTGTTTTTGTAAGAAAATAATTTAAGAAATTATAGTTTAATTTAAAGTATTATCTTTTAATAGAAAAAATAACCACACTATATTTGGAAAATATAAATAACCCTTTTTAATAACAAATTATAATATTTAAATATAAATATCACAAAATATGAATTATTTCAAGATGTTATTAAACTACAATAATATCAAATTAAATAACCAATAAACTTAAAAATTTATATTGCTTATTTTGGCTTTACTATTCTTACAAGTCAAGCTGCAGTCATAGTGTAAACTTACATAATTTAATCTTATATTTGATAGGTAACTTCAATAAATTGTTAAATTGTTATATCTTAATGTATTTAATACTATATTAGACACAAATTAATATAAAAATTTTAAATATAGAATAATTTAAAAAATGTTTTTTAGCTCATTATTATTATTATTATTATTATAAAATCGTAACTCAAATGAATTCTTAGACGATTCAAAACCCCAAAACCCCTGAAGTTGTTTGATTGATGAAAGTAGACTATTAACGCATGCTTTATTAGGGTTTTAATAGGGTTTATGTATGGGTTTAAGGGTATAATGTAATTTAAATTAGTTTTTATTAGAGGTGATTTATTTTTATTATTCACTCAAACAGTACTTTGGCATCATGAGGCAGCTTTCTAAACGATATTTCTCCTATCCAACTTACAATTTAGTCTATTGTATGTTCAGCTCTGTGATTAGGCTTAATAATTATCTACTCAGCCATATCTTTCATTATACCTTTTATCTTATTCTAGTCTAGATATTGCTGTATTCTCTGTTTTGAATCTTTCTCTCTTTTCCAGCTATAGTAATCATTTCTTGCCATATAGCATTCACAAATAATTGCTGCTAGAGCCCATATATCCCACTTAATATCACCATCTCTCCAGTCCTCTCTTTCTGGAAAGTATCCAGGAGTACCATACACGTTGCCATGTCCTGAAGCTTCAACTCTCTATGATCTATTGAAATCTATTATTACACTCTGAGAGTTGAAAACTCAAGCATAATATTCTTAGGCTTCAAATCTCTATGAACATATCCAAGAGTGTGCAGCTCCTCAATGCCTTTGCAAACATTTGTAAGAATAAGAGGTAACTACTTTGGTATCCTTTAATCTTAAATGTAGTCTCTTAATGTCATTTAGCATAGAGGAAAACGAAAAGCTACATGATCTTGAGCAAGCAGTATTGCATCGAGATTTATTATAAATCTGCACTATCTATCTCTTGACTTCGTAAGTGCTTGGTATTCATATACGAATTCCATTTGATACTTGTCATCAAATTTGAAGTAGTTGAACGTATATATCTTGTATGCGAACTACTTATCTGTTATGACTTTCTTCTCAAATTCATCCTCAAGGATAAGATAACTTTCTTTTACACTCTTTAAGGTCAATTATATTCAATATTGGAAGTTTAAGTGCAACAATCTTAAGAGTGATTTTTACTATCTCTGACGCTGGGAAGTTTCTTACTGCTTTAATAAGTTTATTTTCTTTCTTTACTCTTTGTTCCAAAGTTTCTAAAGGCTCCCTTGGCTTTCTTTTTTAAAGGAAGACCTCACCAGTCTCTGGATCTATTACTTCAAACTTCTTGCCATGATGGTTTTATAGATGAACTTTTAGATTCCTTGAATGATTGTATTGCTTATTGTAGTAAGGGCAGAAATATTTTCCATCTATCTTATCATGCTTAAGATAGAGCTATGGCTTATTATAGTGCTGCTCTAAGATATGACGCTTAAGAGCAGATTTATAAGTGAAGTTTTATCACACTTTTCACATAAATGTAATGCTTTTATTTCTTTTTTCTCTTCCTGCTCTTCAACCATTTTCATTTCAATTTCGCATTAAATTTCCTAGCTCTGCATTTCTATTTAACAACTGAATTGCTATTCAAAGTTTGATACCTAAAGTTAGAAAAAATTCAGGTTTGTACTAGGTAGAGGCATCGCAAGTCTTAATTTTTTTTTGATTCATGAAAGAAAGTTTTTGCTGGCTAATGCCAAGCAATGCCGCTTTTCTAAGTAAGTTACCGCTCATTTTATAATAACTATTAATAATTATATAAGCTGTTTAAATTCTACCTTTGTACACAAGTAAGAGCATATTCTCAAAGATTTAGAGATGTTTAAAGGAGTCTGAGTGAGAGACATTAGTTTTATATTTCTTAACATTAGAGATAATTTATACACTAATTCATCCATTTTGTGTATTAAAATGCACCTTAATGTGTTTTGTGAAGTTAGGTAGAGCTCCCAAGTTTGTTCTTGCAAATTTAGGAGGGGAAGTTTTAAAATTTCATTTTTTTAATGTACCACTTAATACGGTTTTGAACTTTAATATAACCTCCTAATTAAGTTTTAAGTAAATTAGGAGCACCACCTAATTATATTAATTATTATTAGGAGCAATTTAATGGAGAAAGTTTGATAAAAATGGAAATCAATCTGTGAAACTTGGAGCAAGTTTTTCAATGCTTCTCCTCATATTTTTTCAAGGTTGACCTCCAAGTGGATCTGCCTATTTAGTAGTAAAATTTTAGTAAGTTCAGAATGGATATCCATAATTTTAAATTTCATAAACATTTAAAGAAACTGGAAGCAAGATGGAATCTATGAATGATGCAATGAAGAGAATTTAATCTCAAGATTTAATAGGAAAATTCAGAAGTAAAGAAGACCTTTACAGATACTTGGTATAGCAAGGTAAGTTTTCACTAATAACTAACTTATTAACCATAGTTGGATTGTTCTTGCCAACACAGGAGGGAACAAAAAATATCATTCTTAAAGGCATTGCTAAGTGAAGAGAAAAAAGCTTTTAAGTATAATTAAATAAGAATGATCGAGATACCTAACTATCCTGAAATATCAGTAACAAGCCTCTATGATGATGCTATGAGTGATCCAGATGTTGCACTCTACCTTCCATCAAAGCTATAACTCTCTAATAAGTTGCCAGAGAGAAACTTCTTCTTTGGTGTCGTTGGAACTCTTAAACCTGAGTTCTTAAATGAAGTAATTTAAGAAGCTCACAAGAAACGCTATAGCATCTCTCCTGAAGAAAAAGAGAAGCAGGGAATTAAAATCAGCGACACCTGGCTCTAGGAACTACAGAAGCATCCATTCATCTAAAGTAAGCCTAGTCTTCTAACTTTATAGAAAAACCTGACACTGCTATATATTTGATGAAAGAGCGAAGCAAATTAAACAGAGAGAGGAAGTCATAGGTAAAGCATGAATTGAGTAAGAGACTCTGCAAAGATTTATAAAAGCCAGTAGATATGAACATAGATGCAGGAGCTGGCACTAAGAGAAGAAACATAGGCCCAAGCAACCCTTAAGAGGAAGAAAAGAAAGAGAAGCCAAATCTTTTAACGGGCAAATTTAATATGTGAAATTATTTATTCTTTTAAATTTATACTTATTTATAAACACAAAATCTCCCTTCTCTTGCGCACACTTTAGCTTTATCATCGCTGACTCTTTTAGCAGCACTCTTAATAAAATCTACTGTATCTATCTTCAGATCGTGCATCAGATGATAGAGCAGAAGTTTCTTGTAGTGGCCTTTTAATAGGCCCCAATATAGTTCAATTCCATTGAATTGAGGGCTATAAGGAACATTAAATACAGGTGTTATGTTTAGCCTTTCGTATTCCCTTCTTGAGTCTTTAGTTTTATGAACTGATAAGTTATCAACAAACAGGATGATCTCTTAGTCAGCGTATTTGTCTCTGAGCTATTGTAATAACTATATATTATTCAGTCTTAATAGAGCGAGGGTGGATAACATAGGTCTCTAGCCCACTATCTTCACTAATTCCACCAAGTATAGCATGAGTTTAAACCCTTAACCTTTTAATCATATACTTCAATGTTGCTGTACCTCTTATACCACGACTTCGAAGTAAACGTATTGAATGTGAATACAGCCTCATCAGCGTATATGAACTTTATATTATGCTCTTAAGACCTTTGCATTTAATCGAATATATAATTTAAATTAGTCTTATAAAATGGAACATTAAAGTCAATCACTCTCTTAATGCGATTGACTGTCTTGTAAGATATTCCGTTCTTTTTATATATGTTAGCTATCGATTAAGCAGATATGTGAAGCTCAGGAAATTGGCGATGAAACATCACAGCTCTCTAGGCCAGAGAGAAGTGAGCCCAGTATTTAAGAGTCTTATCATTAATAAGATAATCGATAAGATGCTGCTAAAATTTTAGAGGTCTTTTAGGCTTAGAATTAAGTTGCTATCTCTTTAAATTCAATGCTAATAGACAGTACCTCACAGTTGCAGGAGATTTATGGATTATTCTTGCTATAGATGTGTAATTAAGAATATGTTTGAGTTGATCACAATAATCATCGCATCCATAACGCAACTTAAACAATAAATCTATATACTCACTGTCATAAACTGACCCCAAACCTCGCATATACTCATAAATTACTAATATTTAAACATTAAACCCCTACATAAACCCTATTAAAACCCTAATAAAGCAGGCAAATTGTCTACTTTCATCAATCAAAAACTTAATCAAACAACTTCAGGGGTTTTGGGGTTTTGATTCTACAGGCGATTGCATAAGTAAGTATTTTATTATATAAAATTGCATTAAAATATTTATTGTGTTGATCAATAGAAAATAATACGTAATTAAATTTTAATAGGTTGTAACAAGCTTATTTATGGATGTCAGTAATATAATATGAAAACCTTAAATTCATGATTAAATTTCAAGTAAAAATTTATATTTATTACTCGTAATCTAAAACCTAAAAAACACCTAAATTAATGATATGTATTTTTAGGGTTATAAATACCAGTTTTTTTGTTTTTATGTGGGTTTATTTAGAATTTTATCTTAATTTTATAGTAAGAATATAATTTCTCCATTTATGATTCTGTTATCTGCATATATTATAAATATAAATTTATCTATTTATTTAGTTTTAGTTATTAAAATCGAAAAATGATAGATTTTAGTAACTAAATTAGTTTGATATCATGTAATTTAAATTTTCAATTTTTCAGCTTCGTATTTATTCAATTCTCTTCTAGATTTATATAAAAGGATATTTTTGTTAGATCAATTGGACTTGATTAGAGTTTTAATTTACATTTTAGATACATTAAATTGATTTTTAATTTAGAAATTACAAACAAAATACTTATTTTTATTCTAATTTAGACAACCAAATTAATATTTAAGTTATGTAAAAGTTATTTTAATTGAAATTAATGTAAAAACTTTGACCTTATTAAATATATGATTACTATAAATTAACTATGTTATTATCAATGTTATATATTTTTTTAATGAATTTATATTTATGTAATATTTTTAATAACATATAGAATATAATGATATGATTAGAATAATGTTAAATTTATCTTTTTATATTTTAGGAAAAATTTGAATCATTTTAACTTAAATTTTATAATAATGAAAGTTCATTAGTAATTAATCTTTACAGTTTCTCCCTCCTCCCACCCTCAGGGTTAATTTAATGATAATAAATAGTTTAATCAATTTCAATCTGCCACTTCACCAAATCAATTTATTACATGAAATATCCCATTTTAATAATTTTCATCTTAAAGTTATAAATCGATGTCTATAAGATGTTTTTAAACCAATTTAACTTTAATCCCTAAAAAATTAAAAATATCATTCAAATAAAAAGAAATTCTATAAAATTTGAGTTTTAATGCGAAACAACATACACACTTGGTTAGCAATTCTTATTATGCAATAGATGCATGGATGGCTTATATCTGCTAAAAAATGAAACTCTGGTTAATGAATTGCTTATATATATTTTTACATATATAGTAATTAGCCATTATCATTAAAGTGGTAATTTTATGTAAATATATTTCAATTTAATGCTTCCTGAATATTTCACATTTTGCGTGCCAGATTGCCAATTAAGTCACCACTAATTCGTTAATGATCCGATCAAATCGGAATGTGCAGGTAAAATTGTAAATAGCTTAATTTCTAAAAATAGACTGCGGCAAAAATTGTTAATCATGCAATATTAAATAAGGATGCGAATATTTAAAATAAAAAATCTTTTAATTTTCTGATTTAGCTTCTTGATTATGATATGCTAAAATTAATTCTTAATATTTTTTTGGGAACTATTTACATAAATATTCCTTAAATTTTTATTAAATAGTGATTTGTGTTTGCTCTTATTTTTAAGAAATTCTTTTTATTATTTTTAATAATTTTTCTTTGAATAAAATGATTTTTTTTTAATTATATTTGAAAAATATTTTATTAAAAAAAGTTTAAGTTAATCACGATATTCTTTAATTCTTATTGCATAAAATAAATTGAAACCAAATGTTTCTTTAATTAAATTATTCAAAACTTTCATAATCTAAAACTAATAAATGTAAATCTTAAACAAATTCATTAACCCTATATATATTAAAAATTATTTTATTTTCATTACAAGCAATTTAATAGACTATTTTCAAAATAAATCTAGTAAAGGGGTTTTGGGGTAAGATTGTCCATAGTAATTCTAGAGTAGCTTAAATACTTTTTATTTGATCTTTTAAGAATTCTAAGTATATTTAGAGTGAGCCTGTACCCATATCGTGAGCGCTAGATAAAACAGCAACGTTCAATTCAACATTTAGGAAATGCCAAAAATGCAAAAATGACAAAATTTGTAAAACATGTAGTGACAATGATGCGGATTCTTGCCTTACATGTTATGATAATTTTAGTTCAGATTAATTGGGAACCTGCGATACTTGCATAGCAAATAGTATAAAAATTTTAGCAAAAATTAAATGTCTCGATTAAAAAAAACAGTATTTAAGATTTTAAATTTTTGAGAAATTATTTTAAATGAAAAGCAAACCCAAAGTTTTGTGAATATGGAGACTGCTCAGATTCTTGCAGTGCTTGCATGGATGGATTCGGCATGCATTTTTCATAATGCATTCGATGCTTTGATTAAAATTGTTTAGAATGCGAAAATTCAAAAGATTGCCTGCTCTGTCCAATTAAATATTAAGCTGTAAATTTATCGTTGCCAAATTAACCAAGCATCTATGGTCTGTAATGTAAAGGTAAGTCTAAAGAAATATTAATTCTATCTCATACTTAATGAAATTAGAAGAACTTATAGTTTTATAGACTGCAATAATAAACTGAATAATTTGGATAAATATTACCCTGACTGTGCTAGCTGTGAGATTGATCCTTCAAATCTAACAAATATAACTTGCTAAATAAATCTAAAAACTTTACTATTAATTCAATTTGTATCGTTTTAATTTTATTGCAAAGCATGTGTAAATGGATATATTTTCAATGGGACTGGGGAATGTTTATCTAAGTGTCCAACTGGATATTATGGAGTTTCCATATACAGTAGAAGAGCTAAACTTAGCAGTTAATATATTTATTACACTTTATTTAAGCTTTTATATTATTCAAAATTTTTATGCTGGAATAATCTTATTGTGAGAGATGCAACTCCTCTTGTGAAGAATGTTTCGATTCTTAATATTGCAAATCATGTCCTATTGGACAATATCTTATTTTAATATTTAAAAAAAGGATATTTTTGGTATACAGTTTGTTTTAATCTTGATAGACTTTCTTATGATAAGAGTTATGGTAATTGTAAAGTAAAACTCTAATCAAATTACACTGGAATTTTATATGTAACAAACAATAAATAGATTTAGATATAGTTTTATTTTTTTAAAAATATAATATCCCTAAAATTAATTCTTGATAAATTATAAAAAAATCTAAATCTAAAACAAACAATAACATCTA